>JAEUWN010000786.1:0-22966 GCA_018524465.1 Podaxis pistillaris | reverse complement strand
ATGGAGGAATTCGCTTGGGCGTCAAAAGTTTTCAAACTCCTGATCAATGATAGTAGTCGCAGTCGGTCCAGGAGCAGGGTTCCAAGGTTCAGATCCGCTAGGTGGGGTAGAAGGTTAAGAAAGGACAGGGATGATATTAGGGATAGTAGATCCAGATCTCCCGGACAAGATGTCTAACCAAGTGATGTTTATATGCTCTTCAATATACCTTTCTTGTACTTGGAAGTATCGTGATTCCTTAGCTTACTGCTGTTGGCAGCAGCACCCAGAACGGTTCCTAGTTCGAATGGCAACGCCCCACAAGCTTGTGTCCCAGTCCCACCCCATGAGAAGGCCACTTAGAAGCTGAGTTCCCCGAGGCTAATCCATAGGTGGCCCCAGAGCTTCTGGACCAGAACGCAGAAACCGCAATATGTACTATATTTACATATATTGTTCACCGCAACACTGACCATAACGGCATCATACTAATAACCCCTATCCATTCGCTATTGAACAAATAGTGCCCTTAAAGAACAAGAGGTACCTCGTCAAACCGAGCGATTGGTTGGGGAATAAATTATCTCTATACACTACGGTAACCTTATGGACAACAAAATGATCGCATGGGTGTTAGCTCAAGAAAGTAACCGAAGTACCGAGGGCAGCGACCTAGTTACATATAGTTAGGCTTGTCTGTGTTGAGTGAGCCCCCGGTGCTGATTCTCACCTGGAGTAAGACCTTAGTCGCATATGCAGCAAGTCCCAAGGCTATACTCAGCTCCGTATCATCCTCTGACCCGCTTGTGGCTGCATTCTGTAAATACAGTCGACGTCGTCCCGGCAACCGAATATGTTGTGTTGTTGGACAAAGGTATCGCGTTAAACTCCAACGGTGTTGTATCCCATTCAGAAGCTCCTCTTGTCACGTAGCTTAGAGGGCTATAGTACGCGTCACAGAGGTTGAGGATAAGGCGGCAGCTCATGACCGTGACTATGGAGTAGGATAAGCATGCTGGGATGATGAAGTACCAGGTTCCCGCAGTTAACCAGACGACCGTTGTTGTTAAGTATAACCCAAATGCCCTAAACCGCCTCTTTTAACTTGAACCTAACGGGGGAGATATGAGGGATTGGCTTACAGGAAGAAATATCCGAAATTATCACGAAGTAAGATAGCCACAAGTGAAGTGCCGATAGCTTCAGGCTCAGATCCCCGAGGAAGCCGGCGCCAATTCCTGACGGCGATACCCGCTGCCAGGATGAACATGAGTGTATCATAGAATACAACGGGGACCCAGTAGATGGAGGAATAGGGTGAGAATTTGATACAAGTGCATTGGTATATTCCGGGGAACGGCTCATGCGTGACTGTCCAAACAACTCAAAAATGCATATAGTGACAAGATTGTAAATGGACTGACCTATCATACCCTGCACTATTAAGGACGCAAGCATGATCAGGCTAACAACCTCACCCACAAAGACCACAGAGAGACACTTGGACAGTATCCTGCTGTTGTAGAGGGCTTGGATGCGAAACTGCATAATAACTAGAGCGCATCATTACGGGATCACTGCTAATGCTAGGACGACCTACGTTGTGTAATCCATGTGCATAGAGTAGCCACTATTGGGAGGACCCGCAAACCCCAAACACCTAGAACATGCAAGTCAGTCCGAGAACAAGAACATCAATCGAGGGGATACGTACAACTAAGCAGTAGTTGCATAGATTGCAATTCAGTCTGGTATTTTGCTCAGAAAGGACAAGTGCTTACAACTGGAGAGAACGTTCAGTGCCGTGTTTATGTCAATCACAAGAAATTGCACTCACCTTGTAAGTAGGATGATGGTTCAAGAGGACTATACATTATCAGAGGTTGGCGGAACAGAGAATGGATAATGTCGCACCAAACGTCTCCCAACTCGATGCCCATAGAGATAAGTTACACTGTTCCTGCTGCAAACACCCTGTTACTTACAATACGAGGATGTCTCCGATATATCGACACTGAGCAACTCTGTTAGCATCTATTGTGAAGGATATTCGAAGGGGCGCTCACCAGAAGATAGAGAACCTTCGACTTTGACCAGCGCTTCTTCTGAGCCAGGGGAGATGAGCAGTGTCTAAAGTATCCAATGGTACAGACTGACCCATATCAGCTCCAGCTAAAACAGGACGTTCAGCCTAGAAATCGCACAAAGTAGCCAAGTTCGTGCTCACCTCTTGGCCAAAAGTAATAACTATTGTTATCGTCCCCCAGTACTCAGTGTCTGCTTCATAGTACAACGACGTTCTGGGACTCACTGTGATCATAGAAGGTAATGACGATAGCTGCAACTAGATTATTCCTGAATTAGTCATCGCCGGTTTCAGGAGGCCGTGATATACATACGTTGGCAATAGTGCTGCACGTAGATCACATGGACGATAGAAGAGACCTCAATTTCCCCAGCCATCGAGTCCCGTAATATAACGAGGGGAGAGGAGGGGATGGCAGAGGCAGCCAGGAAAGAGTGAAGCACGTGGAGCGAGCGTGTAAGGAACTCGTAAGGACTCTGGGGAAACACAAACTTCAGCAAGGTTTTTATACCATCATTGAGAACAATGGCGCCCACAAGCCATTATGGCATCTCTGGCAACACACAGCGGGTATATGCCGAAACGGTCGAATACTATTGAGAACTCCACTCCGAGATTAGGTTTGCATTTATCCTCCTTTGCGCGTTTTCGTCGGAAAGGGCGGCACAGATCAGATCTGCCGTCATTATAGACAAAAACACTGTTCAGTACGCCATCACCACCGCCTAAACTGTAGTTATTTTCTGCTGTGCAATGGACTGGTTTGGACTCAACACCATCTAAGGATCTTTTTAGGATGCATAATGGGAATGATACAGCTATACTGTCTTGGAATTAGTATACTAGAGGCACCCGAGATAAACGACTGATATTCGAGGAGAGAAAAGCAAAAATATCGTCGAGGCATGGGCCATTGGCTCTGAGTCATACGGATTTTGGATTGACGATCTCTGGGTCTTCAGAGTGCGAAAAGACGTGAGATCAAACGAGGATCTTGAAATATGTGCCGAGTAAATCACGTCACGGCGTCACCTGTATTGGCGACATATACCTAAATCGGTATGAATGTCGGGTTACTATTCGAGAGACCGGAAATACAAATACTCACATCGACCGACGCAAATTGATTTGGTGCCCGTTCAGGGATGGTCGATGGCGCTTGGTTGCCACCGAGGTTGTCTTTCACATGGTCTCGTGCTGAGTGGAGTTTACCCTATTTGATTTAGTGGCCTCTAGCTAAAGCTTAATTTTTATATTTGAACTCCACCACTTTTTTTTTTAAAAGTTAGTCCCTCGTTTTAAATATAGCACCATCAGCAACCAATAATGTTTTCCTTTCAAGTTTGTGATAAACTCTTGTGCGAAAAACGCAAGTCTCGACATGCACTGTAAGCCTGACAGCTTGCGCAGTTGTATCTCGAACAGGCCCCGCGGTTTTTTGGCATAGCGACGAAGCGACAGCTATTGGAAGGGATGCTGCCGGTGTGATACTACGAGGCTAGAGGGCTTGTACCTGGAGGTTGCTCCACCTCTGATACGAGTGGAGCACCGTTGACGCCTGAGAGTCCAACAGACGGACAACCTGCGAACGCTGCATCACCTAGGTCGTTTTCGAACTCTTCGTCCTCCTCATTCGCTGCCACCACCTATGGTTCCTCTAAAAGTCCGGGACAAGCACAGAGTATACACACAGCACATGATCTTGCGCCGTTGTTTATGGTTTTCCACTTTGGTGCGCTCGCGAACGTCAATTTAACTGCGGCGCCGGCCATTCTGGCCCAGGAAGAGTTCTTCCAGCTTATTGGGGCGGCGTTGGTGTTGGAACAAGCGTTGGAGAGGCCGCAGAGTGTGTCTGCGGTGCGACATTGTCGTTGATGGCGATCTATGAGGGTATTTGTTCGAAGGATGGAAGCATGAGCGGACTTGGGTGTTTTTTGGGATTGCTGTCAGGTTGGTGCAGAGTGTGAGTACGCTTTTCTGGGTGAAATTATATCCTGGAAGACTGATGAACGCCTTTAACGTGATAGCTTGGACCGCATGAGTGAGGGATCAGACATTTTTTTTTTTTGATAGAGGATCAGGCGCTCATGAGGATGCATAAGGATAGATCATGATTGTGTGAGGTGGAAACCCGACCCTCCAGAGGTGCAGAAGAGCATGGCATTGTTCTGGGAGTTGTTTATTGGCAGGTGCGTACTACATCTCTGTTTTATGCTTATAATAGATGGGGATCGGTTTAGAGCTTGGCAGCAGACAAGCTAGCCACGTTTTCATTCGTTCGTTGACTACGATACTTTCGATTCTACTATTTGCATTGATGAATTTATCGATTGGTGTTACTGATGAGGGCACCTGGTTGGTAAATGACAGTCGATTCAGAACCTTCTACGCGCGAAGCACGAAAGGCGTTGCAAGCAGCAAGAATGGTGTGCCACCAAGTGCACGAACGATGGTGTTGGAGCCGTCAAAAACGGATAAAGAGAAGTACGACGGCTCGAGGCTGGGCTTGCAGCGTTGGAGGCACCGACGACGGTCATTGAGGGTTTACCTGGGAGATCTGGGACGATGTCGGGGAGCTCTTCGGATTTGGTTGTGAAACGGAAGGGACATGTAAGGAATCGATCGGGGAGTGGTGGGAGTAGGAAGTTTGAAGAGGTCGCAGTGCCGAATGATGTTGAAGGGTACGACGTGGGTGATAACCAGGATGGGGATGCGCCTGCGAGCGGAGGTGGAGGTGGCGGCTGGTTCAGTGGATGGGGTGCTAGTAGCAAAGGGTATGGGGAATTAAGAGTGATTAAGTTTGGTTTGGGTGTCTGCTTCATTTTCATAGCGGCGAATATTTATTTAAAAAAGCAATGAGCGCTTGAGCATTCGTCTATTTATAACGTCGATGACGCCCATTTGGACTTGGGCCCGACAAACGCACATTCCTAACGTGCATCTGTTTTGTTCCCTGGTGTCTAATCTGAAGGTTCGAATGGACTATTAGCAGAAGTGGTGGCCCGGGAGCTGAAATTCGAAGACTAAGAATGAGTGTGATGAGTTGTTCAATCCCCGGCACCAACTACCTATGTCAAGGCAGCTCGTCCGCCGGTTGTTGCCGAAGAATCTTGATATGCAACTTATTCCTCTTATCGCTTCCATGAAGCTTGTTTCTTCGATGGTTCGAGCACAGGCCATTGATCGACGTCCCGGCGCTGCTGCAGGATCGCGGGACGTTAGCGCTGATACAGCCCCCAACTTTCTGCTACAGCAAGTACAGCACGTGTAGGTAGCCCCTCTGCTTTCCACTCTCATCCGCCCGCTACCTTCACCTCCATGGACGACGCAAATTCTGCACCCAGAACATGTCTTCACCCAGTGCCGAACCCATCGGCTCCATATTCCTCTACTTACTATACACAACCCTCCAGCTCATCTTCCCAGCATCACTTCTCACACCAGTCCTCCACGCGTCCCTTGCATCGTTTACAACGCCCTCATTATCGCCAACCCAGCCGGTACTCCATGCACGCAGGCTCACCCTCTCCCGCTTCCACCTCAACGATCGGTTCTGATATGTATACTGCTGCATTTTCAACTACTCACCGCTCGCCGGTTAGTACCACTGACATTGGCATCGTCTCAAAGGTCTGAAGCTGTTTCCAGCGTATACAACGCCCCGCAATGCGAGATCGTCCACATGTCTATACTCCTTCAGGGAGCTTTCACAACGCTCATGATTTTGTCATCCGAGATTCCGTAGTGGCCAACGTGACATATGCCTCCAAAACTTGTGAGAGATAACTTCTTTCTCCACTATTGCTGCATACTGAACTCGATGCGGTAATTATGAATTTGAGAAACATACCATACCAGGAGCCGAATTCGACTCGTCAGAGCGTGACCCGCCTCCTCGATGCCACCCAGGAACCCGCTGTCAATCGTGGAACGAGCGCAGCATTTCTTTGCTGGTTGCCGAGAAGGAAAGAGGCTACTCTGGCTTGTCGGTCCTGCTGGAGTCGGCAAGTCCGCGATCTTGCAAACCCTTGCTGAAAACGCATCCACCCCCTCTTCGAACGTTGCGCTAGGTGCACCCCTCTTCTTTTCCATTAACGGACGCAGCAGTGCATCCAAAGCTATCCCAACCCTCGCCTATCAAATCGCTGTTAATCTCCATCCGTATCGTCAGTTCATCCACGACAGGATGATCGACGATCCCAAGCTACCGTCCAAGTCGATTCAGACACAGTTCAGGACGTTCTTCATTGAACCCTTCGCAGAACACGGCATCTACTGCGAATCCAAACCACTCCTAATTCTCATCGATGGCTTGGATGAGTGTGCGGACCAGGACAAGCAGTGCAAGCTGGTCTCCCTCATTTCCTATTTTTCCTTGGCCTACCCCAACGTCCTCCTCACTTGGATCATTGCCAGTCGCCCAGAACCTCATTTAGCACACACCTTCTCGCGCCCTAGTGTCACCCTGAGCCTCATTTAACCCACACCTTCTCGCGCCCTAGTGTCGCCCTGAGCCTCGTGAAAGAGGAGATCCTGGTCAATTCTGATGAAGCTCGAGCGGATGTCGAGCGCTACCTCCGCGCCGAGTTGGAAAGAATTCGGGCCAAGTCTCCCGCCCTCGTACGCTCCGCTCGATGGCCGGCTGAACATGACTTGCTCAAGCTCTTTGCTGCTGCGGATGGGCTATTTGCCTACGCCTCCGCCGCTGCTCAAGCTCTTTGCTGCTGCGGATGGGCTATTTGCCTACGCCTCCGCCGCTGCTCAGTTCATAGACGACCCAGCGTATGGAAACCCCGTGTCTCAACTCAAGCTACTCCTTGAGGTTATCAATGATACAGTGGCTCGACTAGGCGAGAACAGAACCCATCCGATGGCTAACCTGGATGCGCTATATTCGGTAATACTTTCTCGAATACCCCCAGACGTTATGAAGGATACCAAAAAGTTGCTGCTTCAGGCAATGGGTTGCGAAAATGGCGTGGTTGAGAGTTGTGATTGGTTGGCCATGACTCCAGATGATGCATATGGTGCCCTTCACCACCTCCATTCCGTTCTCGACATTCCTGCACCCGACACTGTTAGCAAGACATTCGGTGATAATGAAATCACGTTTTTCCGCAAATCATTTTGTGATTACCTCTCTGACTTTGCAAGATCTGGAGTGTTTGAGGACATTCGCTGTGAGATGATTGAGCTGAATTTCCAATGTACTATCCGAATTCTGAAGGAGGTGCTGAGGGGTATGTATCTCTATCCTTGTTTTGTGGTCTTAGAGCTGAGTCATATTTGGATTGCCAAAAGCTAGAGGAACCAATATGGATGCCTATGCGGCCTTTTCACTTTACTGGACATATCCAGATGATGAAGGTTTCGCATGGTATTGGTCATATGGTCTTGCTTGTTCCACTGTCCTTCATCATCTTGCAGAGGAGAAGCAAGGACCTGATGTCATTCCTACCTTGTTGGCCATTGATACTCATCTCTGGGATGATTGGGAACATGAGGTGAGGAATCTGGTGGGTAGTTTAGAGCAGCATGATTTTGTGTTTGTGAGTTTCCTTTTACTTGGTATATTCACTTCTCTCTGAAGCTTTGATACAGGATGATTGCAGAGTTGCTGAACTGAAGGAATGCAATGTTATCTGGGATATGCCACTTGGAGTGCTTGACAAGGACAAAATTGATGTATGGGGTTATGCACAAGTTGTCTTGCACATACAAAATGCAGACTTGGTTTCTCATTACACAGATTTCTGTGACTGTGAATATTGTGTAAGTGCAATCTTGTATCTTGTTATTCTTATCTCTGATAAAGCATATTATTGCAGCACTGTGACTCTGATGATAAGGATGAAGAATGTGCTTTCTCCGTCTCTGTTAACCAGGGTGGATCACAATGCATGTGATGGAAACAAATCTACCATCAGCTTGAGTACAGAAAATTGCACTCACCAGAACATCTTGTGACAGCATTTTCTGATTTTCAAAACTATGGTTGGGTGTGTTATGAATTTGTGGACCAAGAGGACAAGTCAGGCCAATGGAAATATATTTTACCATATAAATTCCAATAAGCTGTAGATATAAGGTGTAATTGTTGTCCAAATATATTCTCTGCCACTTGTGTTATGAATACATCAAAAGCTGAATAGTCTGTTTGCAGTTATGTTTTTCTTTTATCTTTTAGTTTCTTTTATTTTTCTATTTGTCTTGTATTTGTATATGATTTGTTTGAATTGTTATGCCTTCCAACTTTCACAATCTCTTAAGGACTTAGTATAAACAGTTGACTTAGTTATGTATTAAGCATTGTTGTATGACTTCTATGTCATGAGGACTTCATTAACTATCATTAGAAAGAAGACTTCTTAAATGAAGAAGTTCTTCTGATTTGGAACACAAAAGAAGTCATCTAATTTATTCTTAGTTAGGTTAACCTTCTTTCCAGCCCTAAGTTGATCTCTGAGTCAAGCATTGGTAAATGCAAACTTCAACAAGGTTTTTATACCATCACTGAGAATAATGGTGCCTGTTATGGACCTCTCTAAACAACTCCTCAGTGACACCATCATCAGTACAATTCTCCAAGAAACCAGTCTCCCCAATGCCTCCCACAATGCCTTCACTGACACTCCCTTAGCCACACAAGAACCTGATGAACTGACTCCCTATCACAACATAGCATTTGCCAATCAATGACTTCCTGGTCACACATCAATGTTCTCTGAAGATTGGCCCATGACTGGCCCTATATTCTATCCCACTGACTGCATGATGACAGAGATTCTACATATAGCTTGGGAGAGTGCTCCCTTCACTCATGTCTTTGACACTGAAGGTCTTTACACTCAAACAATTCACAATAGTTTTGACATCTCTTGGGCCCATGGATGGAAAATGATCCCTTATGCTGGAGAGCCCTTAGTCTTCCTCCATCCCTACATGATGTATCTGCTGGTGGTTGTCCCACATATTATCAAATACAAAATTGCTCACAGTCTATACTTCCAGGAAGCAGAAGTCTACTGCCCTGATCCTAACTCTGATGGCCCTCCTTCCATTCCCCCTAGAAGAACACAACTCCCTCCACTCTTCAGCATTGACTCCAACATCCCCAGCATCAAAGACTCCACAGCTGACTCTTCTCTGTAGTAACCACCACCTTACACACCTATTGACAACTTCTCCTCATCATCATCATTGTCACCTTTCCTGTGCTGCAGCCTCATGGTTGATTTAGACTCTTCTGACTCTTTCTTGATTGGTAACTTCACTATTCCTCACTCTACTTCATCTCCACCCACTTCCTTATCTGATTCCTCCCATTACCAACTATATGATAACATGGACTTGTAGTTATATATTTCTCTGTATCTCTTGTCTCCTTCTTCTCCCTGGTGTAGCAATTGCTCTCTGAACTCTCACTTGTTAAACTTAGTTAGTCTATTTTTGTCTTTCTCTATTCTTGTCTTGTTCTGCTTTTTATTCTTAGCCTAATTTCTGATTGACTCTGCTTCATAGTTACATCTTCTGTTGACTCTCTTGGACTAATTGCTATATTGTTATAGTTACCTCTTTAGGACATTATATGTAGTATTAAATAGCTACTCATGTACTAAAAGTGCAAGCTTCCAATATTCTAAATCACAGAATTGTTTTCAACCTTTTCTGTGACTGATGTTAGCCAGTGATCAGTGTGGTAGTAAACTCTCTATTGGTCACATTCCTGACTAATAGAAGTTTGACCTCTAAAGTGTGCTTAACTGGACACTTGCCTTGCCACCTACTTACCACTATCCTTCTTAGTAGATCCTAGCACTTGCAAACCATCTATTGAGATAGCTGCCCCCTGGCTTGAGCTCAGGTGACCAGTGATAAGTACCCACCTAACAGTGCCTACAAGCTATTATAGCACCTCTGGCAACATACAGCAGGTATGCTGAAATACTTGAATGCTATTGAGAATTCCACTCTGAAATTAGGTTTGCACTTATCCTTCTTTGTGCATTTTCATTGGAAGGGGTAGTGCAGATCAGACCTGATGTGATTATATGGTAAGGGACAAAAGTGTTCCAGTGTTTTCAACTATGCAAAGGATTCTTTAATAGGTCAAGAAGTAATGAAGCTACACACTTTTTATTTTAAATAAGATAGCCCTATATCTTATCTACACATTCATAGAATATCATTATGTAATATTCCATTTTTGGTAGGTTATGAATTAATTAGTATTTTCAGTACATTGGAATGCTTTTGTCCCTCTGGAAATTTATATACAAAACTGGTATTCTAGTCCTTGGTATAGCCTTCCTTGGCCTGTAGACCACCTGAACTGTCCTAGGCATACTTTCTATCAAATTCTGACACAATTCTAGTCCAACATTATTCCACTGCTCCTCCACCCTTTCCCACAAGGTTTCTATACTATTAAGAAGTGTTTCATACTCTCCTAGCTGTTTTTGGAGGTAAGTCTAGAGATGTTCAATGGGATTAAGGTCTGAAGATTGTGGGGACCACACCATGACCTTCATTCCAGACTTAGAAAGTCAGTGCTGAGCTTTCTTGCTTGTGTATTTGAGGTCATTGTCCTGCTGAAAACAACTTCCCTCTTATTTCTCTAATATCACTGAATGCTCCTCTTTAGCTCATCTGCCAAAACCTGAACATAAAGGTCAGCATCCATCTTCCCTTCAATTCTGCTAGCAAACTCCACTCTTTCCCATAGCATACAGCCCCAGATCATGATATTTCCTCCATCAAACTTGACATTCCTTCCACCAACCTATCACTCAGCCCTCTCCTGCCTTTTTCCACATCCAAACTATTCCATCTGATCCCAAATAATTAATCTTGGACTCATCTGTCCAAATCACCCTCTTCCAGTCCTCCAGGGTCCAGCTAGCATGTGCCTCTGCCCACTCTAGCCTTTTTCTCCTGTGTACAGCAGTGAGTTTAGGTCATTTCCATTTGACTACAGCCCTCATTCCAGCCTTTCTGAGTGATCTTCAAACTGTTTTGGTAGATACTAGTTGGCCAACAACATTGTGGAGTGATTTGGCAACTTGGGAGGCATTGTCTACCTTGCAAGAGGTGATGAGATAGACAAAATAATGGATATCAGAGGGAGAAAGTTTAGATAGACAGCCACCAATGGATTTGGAAAGTGTTAATCTATGTTTAGAGTGAAGCCTGGAGACGGTGCTGAGTCCCAGACCAGTAATAAAAGCAATGTGGCAAGTAGATTTTCCTTCATCCAGGTAAAAAAGAACTTTATTAACTTGAGTAGAAGAACAGGAATGCATATAGACTGAAGGTAAGGTGGGGGGTTGGTTTATACTGGGACATAAGTCCATCTATTTATAAATTATTCCACAAGGTCACATGATTGTTGTTTGCATTTATTTGATTGCAATAAATGAAGTCATGTACTCAAAATCTAAGAGGGACAAAAGTGTTCTAATATACTGAAAATATTAATTAATTCATAACCTACCAAAAATGGAATATTACATAATGATATTTTATGAATGTGTAGATAAGATATAGGGCCATCTTTATTTAAAATATGAAGTGTGTAGCTGTAGGGACACTTTGGTGATATTTTCTCACAGTTGTGATGGACTTATAGTTAGCCATCAATTTTGTAGCTTTTCTTCCTTAGGTCTTTATTTTTGTCAACTCACCCTATGTCTGTGTAGCCAGAACCTGTTAGGATGGTCCTTATCACTGGTCACCTATGCTTAAGCTAGGGGGCAGCTATCTCACTAGATGGTTCACAGAGGTGCTAGGATCTAGCAAGAAGGATATCAATAAGAAAGTGGTGAGGCAAGTGTCCAGTTAAGGACACTCAGAGGTTAAATGTCTATCAGTCAAGGGTGTGACCAATAGAGTGTTTACTACCACACTGATCAATAACTAATGCCAACCACAGAGTTAAGAGTGAGTTAACACTATGATTTTAGAATATAGAAAGCTTGCACTTCCAGTACATGGACAGCTATTTAAGCTGTACTTCTAATGTCCTAACTAAGTAACTATGATGAAGTACTGCTGCACATCCAAGAGTCAATAGAAGCTATACTATAGAGCAGAGAGATATGAGAATAGAACTAGAGACAAGAATAACACTAACTATTATGAGATAGATCAAGTCCAAGAATAGATACAAGGCAAGACAGAGAGATGAGAAATGAAATGGAGAGTCTGTAGGTATAAAGGGTGGAAAGAAACTATTTACAAGTCCAGATAAACAGTTACAAGTCCATATCAGGATGAAGGCATCCATTGGTAGAGTCAGAGGTATATGAGGCAGGAGATGAGGTAGAACTGGGAACTGTGAAGTTCCCCAAGAGTGGTGAGTCAGAAGAGTCTGACTTGTGGATGACAAGCATGCTGTGGTGCAGTGAAGATGACAATGATGATGACGAATTGGCTGCTGTGACATATAGTGGGGGATGTGGTGCCAGATTGACTGTGGGTTCTTCAGGGTTTGACTCATCAATGCCAGGGATGTTGGAGTCAATGCTATACAGAGGTGGAAGCTGTGTATGATGGGGAGGGATTACTGGAGGAGCATTAGAGTTAGGGTCAGCTTGGTAGACTTCTACTTCTCAAAAGTAGAGTCCATGCATGTCTTCATACTTGATGATGTGTGGAACAACTTCCAGTGGATACATCATGTAGGAATGGAGGAATACTATCAGTTCTCCCATGTATGGAATCATCTTCCATCTGTAGGCCCAGGTGGGGTCAAAGTTGTTATGGATAGTTTGGATGTATAACCCATTGGGGTTGAAGACATAAGTGAAGGGAGTGTTCTCCCAAGTGATGTGCAGTATCTTGGTCATCATACAGTTGTTGGAGTAGAAGAGTGGTCCAGGCATTGGCCAGTCTTTGGAAAATAATGATGTGTGGCCTGGGAGGTGATGATTGGCAAATGCTTTGTTGCAATCACAGGTCAGATCTTCAGCTGACATACCTGTATCTTGAGTGGCATGGCAGGAGGTGTTTGGAAGTCCAAGCTTGTAGACTAGTGCATGGTAAATAACATTGCAGTGGTGGTAGCCAGGGGAGTTCATAACAGAACCTATATAACTGGTCTTACACACTTGGGCACAATGATCCAAGACTCTCAACACACTCCCATGAGGCCCCAGGCCTTACAGTAGCCTCATTACTTCTTGAGCTATTAAAGGATTTTTTGCACAGTTGAAAACATTGGAATGCTTTTGTCCCTTACTGTATAAGTCTCAATACTGAGCTCTTGCAATCACTCTCAGTTTCTAAGTTGTTCAATTGTAGTTGTAGACTATTGTGATACAGTTAGACATTTGCTTGACAAGTATAGACCTTGTTGTATAAGGCCATTACTCTGAATATAAACTCTGGTAGTACATGAGAAGTCTCCTTTGATATGATCTGTGGATACATATTGGGCCTCCTTACAGACTGAGGCAGCCTCACTATAACAGCCCTTGTATTCTTGTGAGATGACAGTAAATATCTACCAGGGTGTGTACAGCTTCATATCTCCAACCTTGGTTTCATCAACTAACATATATGTATGACTATGTATTATTTACAAGTACTGTCATACAAGAGACTCATGCCATAGGATGGCTAACCTCTGCCAACATTGGGTCACTGAACCATGATTAGGTATGTATGTGATTATATTTGACACTATCCATGATTGGTAGTGCTTGGGCATTACTGGTAGATCTTAGGCTGACTTTTTGGCCCTTGCCAGGTCTGAGCCCTTTCATTTATGCTCTTCAGGATCAATTGCAGCTCCAACATATAACAACTCTGATACATAGCAACTCTGACATATAACAATACCAGAACTTGGGACAATGTGTCTTCTGTGTTGCATTATTGCTGGCCCTAATACAAGGTTGTTATACTCAAATCTTGTCCAGAGAGCACCATAATGTTGGCTAGTGAAAGGATGCTGATTGGGTGTTAGGCCTTGGCTGCCCACCAACTTGCCTGGATCAGGACACTCATAATCTATTGAAGGTTGGCAGTGGAGATTAATGGAGTCCTGACATGGACAGCCTGCAGGAGGCTATGAGTATTCCATACTCCCATCCATTCAACAGCCCTATTCAAAAGCCTTCCTTATAGTGCCCAGTTCCTTGCCTAGAGTGCTCAAAAGCATGAGCAAGGCTTCTACTTCAGAACCCCCAGTGAGAGTGGCTGCTCTGGGTGCCTACATCATCTTGAACTATCTTTACTCAGGTTCAAGTGCACACACACACAATTGATATCAGCACCACTGCCATTGCAGGATGTAGTTGCCTCTTCAACTGTGTTGTACTCACAAAAGACAAGGTCCTCAGGATTTGGGAGTTTCCTGAATCACCAATTGAAGAATGGGTTTTCAGGGATTTGGTGCCCAAGTGCAAGTATTCAGCCATCTCATATGTGTGGAAGGAGAACCCTGTTGGTGCTGATACCATGGCCAGTAGTAACCATGCTGGGTGTCCTATGGCAAAAGGGGCAGAAGACAGGGACTCCATATCTATCAACATCCTATGCTCTGCATGCTTGGCATTGTTGAGACATGACAAAAGTGGACAATGGCAGATGATCTCCAGAGCCAAGTATATCTGGCTTGATTGACTCTGCATCATGCAGACAAGCAAAGTGGACAAGTCACTGCAAATTGCCCAGATGTACAAGGTGTACAAGTGCTGCATGCAGTGCTTGATCCTTCCTAGAGGCATCTAGCAGCTTGTGTCACTGGAGGAAGAGACATCCTGGGCTCACTGTGCCTGGACTTTGCAAGAGTGCCTGGCACCCCATATGTCTGTTGTCCTCTTCTTGTGGACCAGGGATATGGGAAGGCTACTTGCAACATCCATCTTCAGGTTGAGGGAGGTTGGTGATGACACTGGATGTGCATATGCAAGGTTCATTGATGTTCTGTGGGTATGTATCAATGGACCTATGGTATTCAATGCATGCCCTATGGATTCACCTTTGAGCAAGTGGCAGTCCCCCTGAAATCATTGCAGCTGGAACCACAGTTGACATCAGAATCTTCAGTAAAGGACAGGCCAATCTGCTTGTGCTTCACCAGGCATGACTACAATTCCAGAATTCATCTGAACCTGCAGACTATGGTGCACCAACATGGACAAAAATAAAAAGCCCTGCATGGCAGGTATCTTGTAACTAATGTATACAGTATTGGTTTTGAAATGTCAGGTGGTAGCACACAGAATAAATTCTGTTTTGCATGTGTGGAATCAGTCACCTTTTGTGCATGGAATAAACCATCTTTTTGCACATGGAATAAGTCATCTTTTTGTGTGCAGAATAAAACATCTTTTGTGTGTGGAATAAAACATCTTTTGTGTGTGGAATAAAACATCTTTTGTGCATGGAATAAACCATCTTTTTGTGCATGGAATAAAATGTCTTTTGCACACAGAATAAGCCCTGTTTGCATGCAAAAATAAGTTCTGCCTGTAAACTCACATATCCCACATGAATATATGTCATTGACAAGAAAACATGCATCTCTTTTTTCTATGTGCTGAAGAAATACATTTAATCATTTTGGTACAACCCACACTTTCACATATCATTCATATTCCTGCCTGAAGTCCTTTCCATTGTGAGAGTGATTATGGCCATAGAATGGAACATTCATATAATGAGCAGGCATCAGTGCATGGACAGTTGTGACATTGTTGTTGAACTGGTCGAAAAGCCTGATAGTAGAGTGCAGCTGAGAATCAGATTTCAAGGAGTGATTCAAATTTCTGTGCGATATCATCAGTGACAATGTTATGATAAGTAAAAAATACCTACACTATTACTCCAGCAATGGGCCCCTCAACTCCCTGAGCTCCCAAGTCCCTAACAAGTTGGCACCAAACACTGTGTAGGGCTGCACAGATATGCCTGTCATGGTTGACCATCACCTTCTTCCTCCTGATTCCATCCAGATATAACACAATATGTGTCTGATTTCTGAGGAACTTTGATAGAAACATAGTTGATGTGGTTCAGTGAGCAGTTAAGGACAAGTGAGGCAGCAAAGACCCAATCCAGACATTTATTGATCACATTGAAAGCTAAACAGATATGCACAACACTCACCAGACAATGCAACTGCCAACATATACCACCATAGCAAGTCACTTACCTAGGTGTAATAAGCCCCTCCATGCCCTAGTGAACCACTGAAAATCAATATACTTATGAGTTTTAATCAGATGCTTGCATTCACAGGTGTCTCCCACCAACTCCCCATTACATAGTGTGACCAGATAACTTGAACAAATGTAGATCCATCCCATGCAATTCTATAAGGATCTGAAAACATTTTCTGTTGAAAGGCATTGTCCAGGTCAATGTGCTCCTTCATGTAGGTATATTGTTATGTTTATACTTATGACCTATCTCCTGCTGCTTGTGCAACAGTCTGATACATTGAGCACCTACAACCTGCACCCACTGATCATACAGCGATCCCATAGCTTGAGGTATTGTCATAGCCATCCAAATTAGGTATGTAATTAACCATAAATGGTTTGATCTGTGATGGCAATCATGAGTGCCATAAACGAGATGAGGATCAGGTCAGGGTTTGATGAGTCCAGATGAAGGATGTGGGACACATGGACAGTGATTTTGATGATTAGGATAGAAAGGACTTTAGCCATGAGCAGAACAGGGACAAAAGGCAATAGTGGGCATTGACAGCCCCATCCTTACCTTGAGAGAAGATAGACAGACATCTACAGCCAGAGGCACTGGCCCATCACAAAGTGCTTGTTAGTGACTGGAAGGGTTCTGTAGGAGATATTGGGTAGGTAGCATGGCAGAGCAAGGCTAGCAGGTGGATCTGAATCAACTCTAGATCTGCAGGGATATTCTTTTTTTTTAAAAAAAAAATCCAAGTTTATTGTAATAGACTAGCTACTACAAATGGATGCATGATAGCAGTCCTAATACTGAAACTAGAGAAAAGAAAAAGAAAGAGATGAGAAGGAAAGAGATGAAAGAGTAGACAAGGAGCTAGGAGCTAACAATGGTATATAAGAGAGAGAGAAAGAGAGAGGACTAACTTAATCAGACAAGGAAGAGAGTATTCAACAGAATTTGAAAGTGAAGATGGGTAGGAGGCTGTGGAGCTAGCTATGAGGCAAAAGAAAAAGAAACAGGTCCTTCAATGAACATCCAGAACTCCATTTAATACAAGGCACTCTCTTCAGGTAAGGCAGCAGGTGGTGAACTGTTCTTGTGTGACAGGTCCTTGTATCTGGTCAGTGAACGAAAAGGCCACCAGGTTTTGCTCCAAGAAGTTGATGAGCCAGTAGAAACCATTTCAGTCTCCAGCTGGGTAGTGGAAGTGAGGGCAGCCTTGAGTAAGGATGTGCTCACACATCTTGAGGTCTTCTCCACAAGGGCAAGAGATGATGTGGTGCCCAGGGAAGAAGCACTGACAGAAGGCATTGATGGGTGTGTAATTAGTGATGCATCGAGTGAAGTGAGCACAGAGATTGGGATTCTTGCCCAGAGGAGACTTTAGCCAGGATCCACCATTGGTGTATTTGGGCTTGAGGGGTTGAGGAGGATCAGCCGCATTGACAATGGGTAGCCATGAGTGACCACAATAGGAGGGGTCATTCATTAAGGTTTTCCAGTGTTTTAGGCACTTGGATGTGTAATGGTTTTGAATGTAACCTAGGGATGTATGGAAGGGCTGGTGTCAGTTGTTTGGGATGTGCAGTGATTTTATGAGCATATGAGCCTGGTGATGGACAGACCAGTGGGAAGAGGAGAGAATTGACCAGAAAGGGACATGATTGAGTGGAGAAGCAGAGAGCCACTGCCTGAGGAGAGGAGTGATTGCTATAGAGTCTGGGTAAGCACTATGAGGGCTGTAAGTGAAAAGTCTTTTTGCAGAGGAAATAGAGTCTGTGAAAACAACTATAGAGGAAATATTTTGAGGAGAGGCAAGAGATAGAGAATACAAGAGACTGAGATGTAAGGCATAGGATTCAGCATCAGATGAGAGAACTTCCCACAGGGGTGAACAGCAGAAGAAAGAATGTCTGAAGATGAGGAATTGAAGACAAGGTATAAAGAAGTTGCAGAGAGAGAGCTATCTACTGGTATGGATGCATCTGTGGCTACAACTAGAGAGACAGGAGAAGAGAAAGCAAGGTCCCAGGTACAAGAAGTGTTGGAGATGTGAATGGCCATCACACCATCTTTTGATGGGTCAGGACATTCAATGAATTTAATTTGTGACTCAAACAAGTCCAGCAGTCACTGGCCAGGTTTAGTGCTGGGATGAAGGCACTGAAATCGATCTGACACCAGTTGGGTGTCAGACATGAAGTCAAGCACTGAGGATCTAGTTTTAGTTGATCATGCAACAAGTGGGTCAATGTCTTGGGTAAGATGCTTGAGAGGGTGGGGGGAGGGGAGGGTATGGAAACAAAGTGAGCACCTTTTGGCTAGCTTGAAGAGATGGAGTTGTATGGGAATGAGGCCAGCAATGGCTTCGATCCCACCTGATGGAGTGGTTCAGAACACACCTGTGATCCATAAGGCTGCTTGTCTCTGCATATGTTGGAGCAATTTGATGAGGCCCTGGTATCTTGCATTGTGATTGAACCATAAGCAGAAACCATAGGTTGCAATTGGGACTATGCATGAGGGATAGAGAAGTCTCTTGTTTAAAGGGGAGAGACTGCAGACTGAGTTGCCAAGCATATGCATGTAGCAAACAGTGGAAAGTGCCTTTGTGGAATAGAAGTGGACATGTTCCTTGAAGGAAAGGGAACAGTCAAACCAAAACCCTAAGTAGCAGAGGTAAGGTTTGGGGGTGATGGCGAAGTCATCCTCAATTTTAACTGGAGGGTTTGGTTCTTTGGAGGGGTGACTGGAGAAGTGAAAGGCCTCAGTTTTCTCCCTTTCAAGAGTGAAGCCCATGTTAGTTAAGTATTGTTCACAGGCTTTGTAGACCTGCACTAAAATATTACAATTGTTATCAAAGGAAGGTGATTGTACTATGATGAGGCCATTGTCAACAAACAAAACTATCTTACATCAAGGGTCATTCAAGAATTTGTACATAAAAGGGGAGAGAGAGAGAGTGGTGAAGATAGGGGAAAGGGTGGAACCTTGACCTACTCCTACAGAAGCTGGGAATTTGGGCGAAAGTTTGTTATTCCAAGAATAAGTAGTATAGCGATCTTTTAAGTAATGAGAAAAGAAATTGACTAAGTTGGAATTGAAACCATGTCTTTTAAGAATGGAGCAGAGAAGGGAGTGATTGGTGGAAGGAAAGAATTGAGTGACATCAAAGGCAATGACACTTGTTTTCAGTTGTTTTTTCCACCCTGTGTGAACAAGGTGGGTGACATAAATGCCAGCATCTTCAGTTGAGTGCTGGATTATTCTGCCAAATTGGAGAGGGTGGACCAAGTTGAATTGGGCCACTTTGAATTGCATTCTTTTAGAGATCATCTTCTTGATAAGTTTCCCTAGCATGTTAAGGAAGACAATAGGCCTGAACATCTTTGGGGTTGAGTAATGTGGTTTATTTGGTTTAGGAATGATCACTGAAGTCGAGTTTTTGAAGTGTCTAGGCCATATAGAGAATTCAATGCACTTGGAAGCAAAGATGAGGAACTTATTTCGAAGGACATCAGAGGACATGAGTCTTGACATGGGCCCATGAGAGATGGTTGGGTCCAGGGGTGGAGGAGTTGGTGCATGGTTTAAGGGCATCAAAGAGTTCAGCATTGGAGAAAGGAGGCCACAGGCACTCCAGTTGAGTGTCAAGGGATTCAACCATAGTCTGCAGGGATATTCAAGTGTCTGCACCCCATCACAGTGACAACCTGGGATTTTTGGTAGTTTGGGATCACTTTTATTGAATGACAGGTCAATGATATGAAGGTCAAGCATGGCCTTTGCAACAAATTTACCAATGATGCGCAGAATGTGTGTTTGTTCCCTGGCCCTAGTGTCAGTATCAATACTTCCTAAAGTGTAACTTGAAGCTTACGGTCCACTATCAGCACTGGGGTTTTCAGGGTGAAGTGGCACTGGGTATAGGCCAGTAGGGTGGCTGACATAGATGCCAGTTCCAGCTGTATCCACATCTCACCAAATATTCAAGTCTTTGCATACAAACTCCTTGGGTACCAATGAATAGAACTTGAGAGTTGGCCCAAACCCAGTACCAGGCTCTTTAAAATATTCAACCTCTAAGATCAATGATGATGAGTTGCATAGTTTGAACACTTTGACTGCTGACTCTAGGGTGTGCTTCTGAGATATTCTAGCCTTCTGTCATTGCAGCCACCCAGGGAACCCAATTCCATCATCATGGCAAAACCTAGGGAGAGTACATCAACTCCATATTGTATTCATGGGCAAAAAAAATATCATAGTGTGCTCAAGATTCATTTGTAGTTATTAAATAGCAAGCATATCCTATGTGACCAGTGTGCTTCAAGGATGTCCCAATGCAATGGTGGAGGTTGTCAGGCATTGGAAAAGCTGCAATTATATGTGTAAGCATCAGTTAGCAAATACATTTAGAAGGTGAACAAGAGGATCCACACTGGTTCAATGTTCAATACTTTGTCAAGCATGGCTGATGTCATCTTCCAGGAACTTCCTCAAGAAATCTTCCAATGTTTTCTTCACCTTCCTGCTGTCTTTGAAACTGTGAACCCTATCACACCACTTTGTTGCACCCATGGGAGAGTGGAGCTTGACACCAGAGCTTTCATTCAAAATTATATCATTGCACCTTTTCCACTCATATTCATTGCAGGGTGTCCATCAGCCAAAGTCTTCACTGCTGCCTTCAAATGTCCATGCCAGTGGATACCATGACATTATGGCAATCTCCTTGCCATTGCCTGCCTGGTATACATGTTAGGATCTCACATCTTTGTACATCTTGTGTTAATTACCTGTGAACATTCTGTACACCCTACATAATACCTCCAACTCATTGTTCATCAAATTATCATCAATATACTTGATCCTGTTACTGTCCTGCACTGTGAAGATCTCATTTGCATTGCCATGAATTCCCCAGGAACCCCAGATCCCTTCTGCAAAACCAAGGTATTGAGAAGCAATGCACCATATGTATCCCCCTCTCAGCAAAGCAGCACAAGAATGTTGAAGGGAGAAGAGTGACTGACATTGCTTCTCATAAAACTTGTAGTCCTTCTTGTTGAAAACATGACCAGAGAGCCTCATGGGAACCATTGTCACAGCAGGCTTCTCTGGTGGTGCTATGCAGAGAGTGTCACGATGTTGGAGGGTGCGGAAGTGGATGCCATTCTGTATGAGGTCCCAAGCCAATTCTTCCTCAGACATGTCTTCAGGAAGATGACAAACATACAGTGCAGCTGCCATGGATGGGACTGCCAACCTCCACAGAACAGTGCTTTGGTTCTCAAAGTTGAACATATAGAGTTTTTCTGCCTTGTTCTTGATGATCCTGATTGAGTTGAGATACATGGAATAACACAGCATGTGCCTGTTGTCTGGGGAGAGGTCCTACAAGTCTGACTCAGGCTTCTTCTCTGACCTTCTGGTGAACAACCTGAGGAAGACCACACACTGCTGACTGATAGGTGTCTTGAAGAATGCATCAGACAATTTGATGCCATGCATTCTGAGGGCTGAAAGCAGGGACTTGAAGTCTGACTCAGAGGTGGGTTTGGTGAAGGATGACAGTAATGGAACAGGAGGAACAAAACCAAGTGCTTTGAAAGTATCTGCAGCACTTCAAATTGTACTTGCCCCCCATTAGAGTCTTCACACTGTTGAGTGGGGGTAGACAGGAGCATACCCTCATTAATCATGGTATTGAGGGGCAGTTTGACTTCTGCTTTAGTTACAGTAAGTTTTGCTGCTGTTCAGAGAGGGGGGCTGATGTTTGTGGACTCACCTGTATTCAATTCCATTCTGATTTTCTGTGATGGTAGGACATCAGTCTCAACTTTGGGACATGGCTCTACATCAGGACCTGCCTTTTCTGCAGTCTGGGTAGTTGGTTCTGATAACTTGAGGTATTCAATCTCAGAGTCAGAGTCATTGTTGTCTAGGCCAAAATTGAAGCAACAATCCCACTCATTATAGTAGGGATCATAGCACTTCTGGTGCATGCCATACTCATTCAAAGTGTCTAGCCTCTCTTCTTTGAGCACTGCCTTCCACATGAACTTGCCCTTGAATGTCCAATCCCACACATAGACAGGGGCACTCATCATAGGCAGATTCTTCTCCCAAGCCTCTCTTCTTTGCCATTCAACTGGTGTCTCCCATGCATGCCTACACTCATGTGCTTGCTTCTGTTTCTCAAAAAAGGGCTGCCAGATGGAATGCCCAGACTTAAATGGTAGCATATACACACTAACCCACTTTCCTGATAGTGGAGTGGTGTGAGGAGCATTGACATCATTCACTGGGTCTACACTGGGCAGAGGGCTTTGGGGAGTGAATGAACTCATGGTTGGACTCAGAGCTGGCCAGTTCATAGTCAGGCTTGTCAGAGAGAATGAATCATCAATTGGGCTTTCACCATGGTTGGTGATACCCACAGACTGATGCACAGGGACAGCAGTCATGGATTTAGAGTATGCAAGTGATGGACCAAACCATGTGGTTGTGACTTGGTACTCTTCATTTGTCAGACCAACTAAATAAAAATCACTTTGTCAACTGCTTGCCCTCTCTCAGTTGCCCCAATGATACCACACCGGCACACCCTGCTCAACAAACCACAGAGCATGAGGTTGGAACAGCTCATCATTTGGGTGGTGGAGCCAGAGGCCCACATGGTTGATGTTCCAGAACCTCTGGAGTAGAGGGGCTATTCAGATGCTATCAAGAGTT
>JAEUWN010000783.1:0-48245 GCA_018524465.1 Podaxis pistillaris | reverse complement strand
CCCACTGGTCCCATCTCACTTGTTACATTGTATGGCTTTGCTAGAGCAAGTCACTCACTACACTGTAGGTGGACTATGTGAGAACAGTAACACACTTGGAGATGACAGTTGGAGTTGCAGGGTACAGGCCAGTGATCACTGCATTGCTCAGCTCTTCTGTAACAGGGATGAGGTAGAAGATAGGACAGGTGCAAAACATTGTGACAGTAGGAATAGTCATTTTGTGCAGAGGGGCAAGACCTCTGTCTGCATACTTTTGATTGTTGGACTGGAAAGTGGCAATGGCCTCTGCTATGACCTGAGCTTCCACATCCCCCTGGCTTGCCATGACTTTATCTCCAATGATGACAAGTAAGACAAGAGTCAAATAGTGAATGAGACACATGTCTGCCACAGCAGCGTGATTGGTGTCACCACAGACACAGAGGGGTATATCATAGTGGGTGAGAATGAACTTCTTGAAGCCATTGAAGCTGAGAAGATGCAGAATTGATACAACAAAGTCATCAATTGTGCTGTCTTGAGCTGACTGGGAAGCTGCCAGGTCAAGGTACCCAAGATAATCAATGACATCGGGTGGAAGAGCAGGGCTGTAAAAGCCAGTGGGCAAGGTGAGGAGGGCAGGGTGAAAGTGATCTAGTGAGGGTTCTGCACCATTAGGAAAGAATTCACTCAGTGAAAGGCTTTGAATTGAAATATTATATGTGAACAGCTCGTTTCTCAACCAGTCACTGCCAGACTTTGCAGACTGTACCAAGTTAGCCATTGGTATTAATGATCCTAAGAGAAGGTTAAGCAGATCAAACAAATTATGCCATGAAGCTACCAACCTGAGCAGTTAATTTCAAGAATTGAGGAACTGTTGCAGATGATAGAACAAGTTGACAGATGAATTCTGAGAATGAGCAGAATGTTGTTTGTCTGTGACCAGGTGAGACATTCCTCAGAATCAGGTAGAATTGTCCAAACATTCCTCATTTAGTCATTTTGTCTGTGCATGTGATTAAACTAGGTGACTCGCACTCATGAAGCTATTGCTGCCACTGAGTGGAGATGGTGCAAAGCTGAGCACCAACTGGAGTAAGATACTCCAGGAAAGCTAACAGAAGAAATGGAGTTAGATAGTCATCATTGCACTGACACTGATGACTTATTTCCTGGATATGCTGATGCCCAATGGGTGGTGAATCATTAGCACTGCATGAGGGGGTACAGGGGGTACATGGTACATGTGTCTTGCATCTGGTGGTGGTTTGCAAATATGCTCAATCCTGGCTTCCTTTCCAGAATCATAGACAACACTACAGACCTGACCCATGACTAAGCAAAGGACCTTATTCTTGTTTCATGGCCTTTCTATCACTTCATTCATCACATCTCCACATACTTTTTGTCAGGGGATAATATGGTGCAATGTCACATCAGAGACATCTTGCACTTATTGAGGCAAAATTAATGCTACTCTGCCCTTGTGTGGTAGGTTAAAAACTGCCAGGCTTAGCAGTGTGTAATTGACACCCTTGTTGCATGGAAGAAACTACTGAGGATAACAAGAATAGGGAACAAAGAATGGATTGACATGATATATGGGGGGGGGGCTGACTTAGTGATGGTTTGACATTCTCTAAGTGGTTATTGCCAGTGCCCATTCAGGCACTGGATGCTAACTACTACTTCTCTCTAGATTCGACTTTGTATGATTATGGAGTACAGGACAGTCTTGGTTTAGGGCAAGGCTATTTAAGTCAGTCATAGAGGTGAGTGGAGGATTTTCTTTTCTCTTTCATCTCATTTCTCATCTTTGAACATTCATTCTCTCTATTATATTCCTGATTGTGTATATACATAGTTAGGCTGCTACTGGGTGCTGCATAATAAATTGTCTATTTTTTTTAAAAAAAAGAGAGACACATGGGGGGTGGGGTTACCCACAATGTACATTTCAGGCTTCATGGTTTATACATGGCATTAATACAAGGAGCAAGCCACACCAGCCTCTACTCCCCATTCAAAGATAGCCATCTTTGACCATAACATTCTGCAAGCATTGCATTGATTTTTGTTCACCCTGTACAAACACCAACAAGGTTTCTGAGTCTTTAACTCTTCATGCAGAAAACTTCCCTCTAATCTAGGGAGTAACTTCCCCCCTCATCCCACAACCTCAGAATTCTAACCAGACAACCCCTTCCAAGAAGGTTTAGCTTCAGCAACACCTCTGATCGAACAATATCCCAAGTCTCTAAGTGTATCAGATAATTCCAAGAACTGATTTGTTCTTGATGGATTGTTGTGCAGCTATGAAATTGGGTAGTATGTGTTTTTTTTTCTGGAGGTGATGGTTACCAATCAACTCAATCAATATGTGGGTATCAAATGAATTCTTGGAGGTGCCCAGTGCAGGTCTAAAGACACCCTCTTGCAGGAAGCGCTGCACTCTGCTTCCCCCTCTCCTACTTAGCTCTGTGGGTTTGAGTCTAACTTGACTCTGTCACTATCATCAAAACTGTAGTTGATGTATAGTCAGAAAGTGCTTAATTCTATACATCAACTTCATGCAGAAAGAACTTTCCTCCTCCAACTCAAGAGTAACTTCCTTTCCTTCCATAACCTCAGATCTGGAAGGCTCAGTTTCAATGGCACTTCCAATTAAATGCATCCTGAGTGCAGGAGTGGAGAAAACATTTTTGCTACACTTTGCAATCCCTCAGGCCCTTAAGCTAACCAAAGAGGCTGACATCCTGCCTCTCAAGCCTTCAACAGGACAGTCAGTTGGCTCCACCAAAAGTGTCTGGCATGGGATATGTCTTTTTTTTTTTTTAATCAAAGTTTATTGCAATAGACTAGCTATTACAAACAGGTGCATAGAAGCAGTCCCAATACCAAAACTAGAGAGAAGAGAAAAATAAAAGAAAAAGAAAGGAAAAGTATGTGACAAGCTGAGGGCTAGTGATTATATATAGTATGGAACTAGAGAGATGACCAACTAGATCAGAGAAGAAAGTTGAAAAATTAAAAAGAAGTAAGACAGTGGAGGATAGCCAAGACATGAGATGAGAAGTTTTAAAATTTTGTCAAAGCAGTGAAGAATGGCTGAGACATGAGATGATAGAAATTGAAGAAGGTGTAGGAGTGGGGGAGCTAGCTATGAAAGGTTAAAATAGAATAGAACCTCAATGTATGTCCAAAACTCCATTTAAAGCAAGACACTCTCTCCTTGTAAGGCAATGAGTGGCAAACTCCTCTTGAGTGATGGGTCCTTGTATCTGGTCAGTGAATGCAAAGGCTGCTGGGTTTACTTCTAGGAAGTGGATAAGCCAGTAAAAGTTTCTTTCACTGGTTGGATAGTAAAAGCGAGGACAGCCTTGATTGAGAATGTGTTCATGTGTTTCTAGGTCTTCTCCACATGGGCAAGAGGTGATATGACACCTGGGGAAGAAGCACTGATGGTAAGCACCAATAGGTGCATGATTGGTGACACAGTGAGTAAAGTGGGCACATAAATTGTGGTTAGTGCCCAATGGAGATTTAAGCCAGGATCCACCATTGGTGTACTTAGGCTCGAGAGGTTTGGGTGGGTCAGCTGCATTGTTGACAGGTAGCCATGAATGTCCACAGTAAGAGGGATTGTTCATCATGTTTTTCCAAATATTGAGACATTTGGAGGTATAGTGGTTTCGAACATATCCAAGGGATGTGTGGTAGGGCTGATGTCAGTTGTTGGGGATGCACAGCAACTTAGTGAGGGTATGAGTCTGGTGGTGGAGTGACCATTGGGCAGAGGATGGGATTGACCAGAAATGGATGTGGTTGAGAGGAGAGGCCAAAAGCCATTGCCTGAGGATGGGAATGATCACTATAGAGTCAGGGTGAGCACTATGAGGACTGTAATTAAAAAGTTTTTTGGCAGAAGAAATAGAGTCTGTAAAGACAATGATTGAAGAGATGTTATGAGATAAAGCAAAAGAGATGGAAGAGGCAAGACCAAGATAGAGAGCATATGATTCAGCGTCAGATGAGAGAACTTCACAAGGGTGGACAGAAGAGGAGATAATGTCAGTAGACAAGGAATTGAAAACCAGAAAAGAGGAAGTAGCAGAAAGAGAACTATCTACTGGTACAGAGGCATCCATCACAACAACAAGAGAGACAGGAGAGGAAAAAGTGAGATCACAAGACCTAGAAGCATTTGCAATGTGAATGTTCATTGCACCATCTTTCAATGGGTCAGGACATTCGATGAATTTGATTTGTGCTTCAAACAAGTCCAACAAATGCTGGCCAGGTTTAGTGCTGACATTGAGGCATTGAAATCAATCCAATACCAATTGGGCATCAGATATAAAGTCAAACACAGTTGATCTAGTTTTAGTTGATCACACAACAAGAGGGTCTATGTCTTGGGTAAGACATTTGAGTGGATGAGAGGAGGGGAGGGTATGATAGCAGAGGGAGCATCATTTTGCTAGTTTGAATAAATGGAGGTGAATAGGAATGAGACCAGTGATGGCCTCAATTCCTCCTGTAGGGGCAGTACGGAAGGCACCAGTTATCCAGATGGCTGCCTGTCGTTGCATATGTTGAAGGGATTTTATAAGACCCCTGTATCTTGCATTTCGATTGAACCAGAGGCGAAACCCGTAAGTCGCAATGGGGACGATGCAGGATCTATATAGTAGCCTCTTGTTGAGTGGCGAGAGGCTGTGGACGGAGTTTCCAAGCATGCGCATGTATCGGATGGTGGATAGGGATTTGGTGGAGTAAAAACGGACATGTTCCTTAAAGGAGAGTGATCGGTCAAACCAGAATCCTAGGTAACGTAGGTACGGTTTGGGGTGAATGATGAAGTCGTCTTCTATACGGACTGGAGGGTTTGGTTCCAGGCACGGGATGTGTCACTGGGCGCGACGGTCACGCGTCTTTAATCTTCTGATTTCAGCCACCGCGTTCTTCTTGAGACCCTACTACCAACATCCTGATGGCTGAATACACCTCTCCCTACGACGTCCCAGCACTCGCGGATAGATATCCAGTTCTGGGGGATATCGAAAACATGCAAGCGGCATCTGAACGCATCCACCGTGGTGATCCTATTGGTGCGGCTACCCTTCTTAGGGCCGAGCAGGTGGTCAATTCCCTCAAACTACGCCAATGCATGTACATCGAAGTCTCTATAATAGCTTTCTCTTACTCTCATCCGTAGTTGAGGGCGATGACCGTATCAACCAAGATCTAATTCGAGCTGCGGAAGCAAGAGTGGAGCAGCTAAAGCGCTGTGGTAGGAAACGTGCTTGTATGCGTTGTTGTTTTTATGTCCTGATTTTAACAGACGCAGATGCCCGATTCCCGGTCGAAAACAATCTCAATACTATCCTCGACGCCATTACAGATTTCCGAACAGAGATGCGCAATCTCAGTGCACAAGGAAATCGTCGTATTACCCGCATGAATACTCGCATTACCCGCATGGATGTTCGCATTACCCGCAACGTTACCAGCCTGGGTACTCGCATTACCCGCCTGGATGATCGCATTACCCGCCTGGATGATCGCATTGCCACCTTGGATGCACGAATGACCGCCGAGTCAAAGAATGTGGGCATTCGATCTATGAACCGAGCACAGGTGAACTTGCCTCGTGCTCCATTGCAGCCACTTTTCAAAACCGTAGGTCGTGTTTCCCCCTTGTTCTAATTCCTCTTTTTACAAGTCTTTAGGTGGCCGGTCCAGGTATTAACCTTCTCGTTAACCTCGGTCGCCCACGCCAAGGCCAACATGAAGATGTTGACTTGAATGCTGCAGTTGGGACCCAATTTGGGAATGGGGATACCATTACGCCTGTGACTCTCACCCAGGCAGAGATTGAAAGGCTCGCCATCTTTTACAACGAGTCTTTCGGCATCAATCCTGGTGATAGCCTAACGACGAAAAGGGAGAAGGTCCTTCGCTGGCTGTCGTGAGCCTGGGTGGTCACAGTGCGCAAGGACTGAATATCTTTTGGTTGTCCCAAGGATATCCATGTCCCGTGTTTTGGTTGTTTCACTTTTTTCTCCTTCATGATTCTATCTTATATTCTAGATTGCATGTACTATGAACAGTTCTCATGTGTAGCAATGTCTATCAATTGAGTGTATGATTGTGTTTATTGTGCTTGTGGAGGTTGCAGTCTGCTTCTCTCCTGTTATTGTTTACCTTTGTAGGTTCAAGTCTAACTGAACTCCGTCCCTGTCATTGAAACTGTGCTATAATTGAAGACGGCGCCATGAGCCTCAAGATTCGCTTCGCTGGCCAGCTTCATGTCACCTGGTGATAGAGTCGCTCGCCTGGTGAAACTAGGCACATTCGGGTTTTTGTGAGATAACTGTTTCCGCGGTGAGGTGGTTTGATCAACGTCATCGTGAGATGGATAGAAATAAGGCGGCGCGATTTCGCTTTGTTCACTGAGAAGCTCGTTCAATCCATCCTTGCAGCAGCTCGAGAAGCGAAGGTATACATGAATTGAAAACGAGGGGCATTGCTACAAGGTTGGTACTCATGTATAAAATTTACGGTTCTCGTTAATTCCGAATAGGTCCCTCCTAATCTCGGGAAGCATCTGTCGAGACGTCAATGACAAGTCGCGTAAGAAAGGAGAAGTAGGACTCACCCTATCTTCTAGTAATCTCAATCGCTCATCAAGAGTATTATCCACCTTGATACGCTTAGACGCGTTGACCAGAACGACACCACCAGCACTACACAAGCAGATATCGGACTCAAGTCGAGATAACAGGCTGATGATTCGACTCACCCTTCCTCGCCAAGGTCGGGTTCAATCTCGAACTGAACGGAACGACCAGTTAACTCCTCATAAGTCTTGGAAGCAGCCTCTGCGGCTTGATTAGCCACGTCGACATCCTGTTTACGAGTATGTACGATGACAGAGTCTTCCATAATTTGAAGGAAACCCTGGACGATGGCACCTTCGAGGAATTGGGTATACGCGCCGGTATCGGAAGAGGAAAGTTTGGTGAGCTGGGAACGGGCGTTGGTGAAGAGGTCTTGGAGGTGTTCTTCGCGGCGGTGGAGGAGCTTTAGGCGGGAGCGGTTCGTGAGGGTTGATTGGGCACTGGTAAAGAGGTGAGTCGGGGTTCAGGGAGGTACGAGTGGGTAGGTGAGGAGATGGTGAACGGACATTTTCTGAGAGACTTCTGCGCCTTTGCGTTTCTTTTCGTATTGGGCATCGATGGCTTGTTGTTCTTGTTTCACGAGCTTGGCCTATATACGCGTCATGTCAATTGGCTATCAGGATTCGGATGAGGGGGGGGGAAGGTTGAATGAGACCTTTTCAATGGCGAATTCCTCGTCTGCTTTGACCTTGATTTCGCGGGCTTTCTCGAGCGCCTCTTGTTTGATAAAGGCGACCTGTCAGGACGCGGAGGGGGGGGGTGATCAGGATTGGTGTGTGCATGGGATATTGAGATGGTTACGTACCATCTTGTTCATCTCGCTGAGGACTTCATCGTCGTTGAGTGGGCGCGACGACATCTTGGCTAGATGAGGGTGTTGTACAGAGTTCGGTGCGATAGAGAGGGGGCTGCGATGGTGGTAATGCAGCAGAGGAGCGGAGGGTTGGACGGAGCACTGCGGCACTGTCCCTTGCATCATCCGGAAATGGACACACTACATAGGGAGCGTGGGACTAATCGCTTAGGGGGTCACCTTGCACGACATTGCAGAGGACTGTCCCTAGACCTGCTCAAGACATGACCAGTGCTCTTGAGCCGTTTGCAAACGCTTTGCGATATATCACCACCACCAAGGTCCATCCCTCGTTTCCCTTTCTTATAGCTCCCACCGTTCATGCTGCTCGGTGCGTTCTACGCTGCCTGCTGCGTTCAACACTTGCTGACGCTCATATAAACCGGGGACAGGATATCCATCGCATACCAGGCTAATGCCCGAAAATCATCCACCCCTCTATCCTGGGGTACATATATTGGTGGATACTTGATCATGGTCTGTACCGTACCCGCCGCCTCTACAACATCTTACCAACTATGGTACCTCTATACAGTGCTGGGGCGGAGGTCTACTATCCAATCTCATGCTGGGCCTTCCACCGCCCATGTTATACTCCTCCGCACTATGGATCAACTACCTCACAGTACACCTCGTACTCACCGCTTTCTTTACTTTCTTCCCCGCCGTAAGCGCCTACCCCCTCCACGTCCCTAACGCATACCTTGCTGACACCACCCGCAGCTCCTCCACGTACCCACATTCGACACTGCACTCTTCCCCTTAGACGCCCTCGTTCGAACAACTTCCGTCGTTGGCACCGTGTCCAACCTCTATCCCACTTCACCCACTTACAAACAGATGAATCCCCTATACGTTAATTCAACCTTGACGCACATGATCCTTGGGGCCCTGGCGTCTTCTGGAGGGGGTTTGGCTGCGGGGACCTTGGGCGCTTGGACCAATCAATGGGGGATGAGTACACCTCCAGTCTTGCGCGCGGGAGTAGGCACGTGGGGTAGTATGGATGTTTGGGGTGGTGCGCTCGTCGGTACGTTCCCCGTCCTTGGCGCTTGAAGCATACTAACCTTGAGGAATAGCCATGATATATGGTATAGCGACAAACCACCCCGCATTTAGAGGCTTCCTCCCTACCATACTCTCCGTGCCATTTGTCTCTTACATCAGTGAATTCATATACCCAGGATTTGACATCGACACATTCGGAACACTCGCTTTCAAACCTGTTGATGCTAGAGCTTTGGGTGGTTTGATCTGGACTCTGTTGTTCGGACTGCGGGCGTATAATATTCATTGGTCCGGGACTTCAGAGACCAAACCTGCAGGGAAGAAGAATGGAAAGAAGTTGACTGGGAAGACTCAATGATTTATCTCTCGCCCAGGCTCCGTTACCTTGCGCAGTATTTCTTGCTTGCTCACTCTTTCCATGGTCGTAATACCTGACGTGTAGAGATCATGTCTAGATGCCATGTTGTATATGTATCCCTTCATTATTGGGTTTTGAATTCTAAACCAGTTCATATTTCTGGCTAACGGCTGCACGAGACGAGATCTGCCGATACACACTCGCGCTCTTATACAAACGAAAAACATGTTTTGCTGCAGAGTCCAACCAATACACTCTCATTCGCGATCCTAAATGTACATAGACCCCGCCTGGATTTAGCGGTGTCCAACCTCCATACCCCTTCCGCGCAAAACCCATCACACCACGCCCCTCGCAGCAATCTTCGCCACAAACACCTTAGTCTCAGCCAAAATAACCAACCGATCCGGAGGTGCAAACACCATATTCGCGGAAGACATATCAATGAAGAACTTGCCCAGGAGCGTCCCATCTGGAGCGAATACCTACACAAACCAAATGTTAGAACGATCAAGAACCACGCTGAGGATAACGCACCTGTACACCATCAGCACAAGCAGTATATACATTCCCCTGTGTATCAACTTGGATTCCATCTGGTACTCCCGCATCGATGTAAGCCAGTACCCGACGATTCGTAAACGCATGCGTCCGTGGGTCAACGTCAAATGCGTATCTATGCACCCCCGCCCCAATAGACCATCAGTATCGAGCCCCGAAGGCGTGTGGGGAGTTGGACTCACAATGTAGAGGGTCTAGTAGTGTTTAAACCCAAGAACCCACCAGCAGCGCCTGTATCAGCACTAAGGACCCAAGGTGAGTCGGTTGAGTATGAAAGATATAGGAGGAGAGAGCGCACATGTATGCCGTCCGACCGTCTCGGGTAAATGCGATACCATTGGGTTTGTCAAAGTCGGTTGCTACAACACGGACGGCGCCTGTATCGGGGTCGAAGCGGTATACTTGACTTGGCATGAGTGGGGCGTCGCGGAAGTGGTTGAGGAAGCCGTAGCTGTGTGTATTCAGGTTGGGTTAGCCTCTTTGCGACAACAGGCCGAAGGGAGGGAACAGGAAAGGGGGGAAGAGGTAAGGGGTAATAGATACTTACATGACATCCGTAAAGAACATTTTCCCGCTTGGGTGCACCTTGATATCGTTAAGAGAGTTAAACTGGCGGCCGTAGTAGCTATTCAACAACGTAGTAGTGTTATACGGCGGTTTAGGGTTCACGAGAGCGATCGAAGGCGGGCGCGGTCCACGACCTGAATTGACAAGGACAAGATTCCCCTTGAACGGACCAGTACCACCATTCGTCATTTGAATACTCTCCGGCAACGGGATCTAAACGGAACGCAACCACCTCAACACCCCTTCCCATTCGGACCCAATACAAAACAACTCACCTGTGTAACCGGTACATTCACATCCCCACCCCCATTCGCCTTCATCTCCCTCTCAACCTCAGCCAAACTGATCTTAAAAATCCCATTATTATGATCCAAATCACTCATCCCAAGCGGACCCCCATCATTACTCGCGAAAAACACCTCATCCGTCTCCGGAACGTATATCGGCGCCTCATGCGCAAACGCAAAAGTCGCGTTATGCGCGACTTCATGAATGGACGGGTTAGGTCCGAGAATGCTTAAGAAAGCCCGGTCAAAGATTTGAAAGATCGGTGGTTTGGAGTTGGTAGGGTTGAAATGTTGGTTGAAAGAGTCTGTGCGGAAGGTGCCGTTCTCTGGTAGGACAGCAAAAGACTGTGGGTCGATGAACTGTGTATACAAAACTGAATCGACGGACTCGGTAGCAAGCTGGTGGTGGAACTCACGACAGACTGGGGAGGTAATTCGAAAGAGGCTGTCGGCGCTTGGTCGCGTAGCATATCCGCATACCCAACCGCAATCGATAATCCGAGCAACCCGACTGAAGTCGTCACTATCCGTTTCACCATCGTTTTTTGGTTCTGTCGGAGTTGATTGTTGGGGTTTTCAGTTCTTTGCGGGGATCCCGGCTTTTGCTCTTTGGTATGGCCTGGAACTCGTGGTGAGCCTGTGGTCATTTCATTGGAACCACGATCTAGGTCGGCATTTATGTCCCCAGCGTTTTGGATTTTCGCAGACATGTCTGCAGGGATCTATTGCGCGAGTGAAAAAGAACTCAGAAGCTTGGGTAAAGTTGTGTATTCAAGAATTCGAATCGGAGGTGTTCTTTTCTGCCGATGTGATTTGTTGGTCGAAAAAAGGCTGGGAGGAAGAGTCCTTTCCGTTCGAGGGGTCCATGTGATGAGGCCACGGGACCAAGGACTAAGACGAGAGGTGCCCCACGATTTACCTTGCGAACTCCCTTATCGAAGGATAGTGGCGTATATGTCCGTCATCCTGCATTGCATTGCATCGGCAATGATGAGCGGCGGAGGCAAGGGCAGATAACGGAGTTTCAAGCTTCAAAACCATGGAACCAGCTTGTACGAGCCCTAAGGGCCTAAGGCCTAATATTTCGAAGTCCAAAAAATCTGATTCAATTCCGGCATCATTGGCCACGTTTGGGGCATCCGTGGAGTATCGGACGTCAATTGAGGATGGAAGGATCAGAAAGCCCAACGATGAGACATTCCTTGATACATATTCTATGATCCACTGATAATCTACGCCAGTGGAGAGATCAAAGTCATATTTATGAAATTTGAAGTTTGGGCAAGGACTGTACGAAAGGGAGTTCCTTGCGGGGATTCGAGAGATGAACATCGCGTTCATGCAGATAAGTATTCACCTCTAGAATGAATCATTCATATCATCCCGAAGCAATCCAAGAGCCTGAGCTACAGCGCTGATCGTCAGGGTGGTCTGCGGATATAACTTGATCTACCTCGAACAAAACTGGAGCGGTGATAATTATCCGAGTCTCAGTGTCGGTTCCAGGGAGAGCTATTTAAATCGATTAATTTGCTTGCGACCTCCAGCATCAAGTTAACATACCCTGTTTGTCTTACACCCCTCAGTCGATTTTCAAGAGGGCAAACAGAACAGACGCTCAAAGCGCTCTTACGCAGCATCCCATGACTATAGGAGGAATCTCGAAGTCCGTGGACCGTCGGCATTGGAGCACAGGGCCATCACCGAGCACCGAGTACACACAAGAGGTCGTCAGGGCCACTAGAGCAATCATTCTTCCTTCCACATCATTGACAGGCGTGTCCCTCTGGTGGTACATTCCTTCTTGTGTCAATTCGGATGATATTGGTCTTGTGGCTACCACGTTCCAAGATGTGATCAACATGACGGTTGAGATGTTACCAAGTTCGAAAGTCCTATGGAGCGGGCGAGCCAAGTCGTCTGATTTAGCCTCAGATGGAAATGGTATCTTCCAGTTGGGCTGATTTTTTCGCTGTCTATCAGTTGCCTATGACGCAGGTATGGTGCGCATCGTTTTGTTATCTTGTCACCGGTCACTAGTACGGTGCCATCTCGTAAGAGAGGCCGCCATCGAAGCCCGTACCGCCTTTACTGGTCTGAGGCTGCTACGCGTTTCTTGGAGAAGTTCAAGCTAAATAGGATCCTTCGCGGAGACCAAGAGCTTGAAACTCTAACCCTCTCATTCGGTACAATGTCACGATCCTCCGCCCATAAATCTATCTCTATCTCTGTCTAGACCCGATCTTACCGATATTTTTGTTCAGTGGGAATATTCCCTGACACGAACACAAGTACGAACAATCTCATGGAACGATGTAGCCTCAATCGTGGATCAAGGCTCCAGATATGGATGGACCGACCGTGCAACGTGAAATAACCATCTCCGCCTACATCTACTCATGCCAAGTTCCTCTTCGAATTCCCTTCCCTTCCTCAATCTTCCCTCCCTTCCGCCAGGGCCTTCTGCAGCATACCTTCTCTGCTATATCCGGCTCATAGTTATTTCCACGCGGTAGTTGGTCCATTGCCCCCGCGCAGCTCTCCGCACCCCTACACACCACACGTGGACGCGGACAGACGAGAGGTTAGCGATCTTTCGGAGAAGACTTGGAGAAGATCGATTTCTTGGGTGTTATTACTCACACACAACACCATAGTCATCACCGCTGACTTGAAAAGTGCACCCGCCTACCCCCAAGTGTATCTGTCTGGTCCAAATCCGAAAGAATTCTCCGATACAAATTCTTCCAGGTGACTACTTAAGAGTAAGCAAATAGACTTAATTCCGCCTATCCTTTCCCTGACCCACTCTCCCGCGTTTAATCTGATTGCTGGCTCACTTCTCTGGACAGGTATATAAGGGGGCGTGTCGTAATCTGCCAACAATATCAAAAGCCGATCTTTGTATCCTGATTCTTGGAACGCGTGGGAGGGCCTTTCTTCCGCGAACCTTAGAAATATTTGAGTTTTGGGTGAGGGACGGGACGATAAAATTTGTTGGTGTCATTGTCTGGGCATCTCCCCTTTCCTCTACTCTCCCTCCTCCCCTTGTTTTGGCATTGTGCCCCGACATCAGCGAGATTGCTGCGGTATTCTAGATCCCGAAGGTGAGCCCTGCACTGGTCTTGATTTAGAGAATATGATTGGGAACCGACAAACCCTATCCCTGCAGATTTGACGACTGTGGCAATGACGCTGCCCTTGACGTACTTGAGACCCTCTTATTGGACGAGAGGTTTCCCTCCCATTGTTGGGATTAGATGGTTTAACGTCGCGGTGCTCACCATCATGCCGACTGTTGCTCTCTACGGATTCATGACACTATCATCGAGGAAGGAAACCGTTATATTTTCAGTGTTATATTACATGTTCTCCATGCTAGGTGAGAACTTGCTCAGACGTTTTCTGTTATTCTCGCGTGGCTGAGGTGTTCCTCGCGCCTATTTTGACAGGTATCACAGCAGGTGGGATCAACTTCTACCCTAATCAGCTACGACTACACACGATTATTTTTAGGTTACCACCGGTTATGGTCCCACCGTTCCTATACTGCTTCTATCCCTCTCCGTCTCTTCCTCCTCCTTGGTGGGACAAGCGCAGTTCAAGGCTCAGTATTATGGTGGGCGAAATCTCATCGCTCGCACCACCGTCATACAGACACCGACTTGGATCCGTACAATTCCACTCGGGGTTTGCTGTGGACCCACGTAGGATGGATGTTGGTCAAGACGAAACAGAGGACGGGCGTCGGGATGGGAAGTGTCGATGTGAGCGATTTGAAGAAGGACCCGTTGGTGAGGTGGCAACATCGATGGTACTTTACGTTAGCTGTGATCTGGGGTTTGCTTGTGCCGGTTGTTGTGTCGGGTTTGCTTTGGAAGGATTGGTGGGGCGGAGCGTGTTTTGTAGGTGCGGCAAGATTGACTGTTGCGCACCATGTTGAGTGATCGCCTTTATTCTGTCTTTATGATAGACTAACCAGCGCATTGTGGGGATTTTGCAGAGCACGTTCTGTATCAACTCGATTGCGCATTACCTCGGCTCAACACCCTATGATGATACACTCTCCCCACGGGACCACTTACTCTCCGCGATTCTCACGATGGGTGAAGGCTATCACAACTTTCATCATCAATTCCCCATGGACTACCGCAATGCGTATTTGTGGTATCAGTGGGACCCGACAAAATGGTTTATTGCGATTTGCAGTTGGGTGGGCCTTGCCAGGAATTTGAAAGTGTTTAGTGCGAATGAGATTGAGAAGGGGATGTTGACGATGGAGTTGAAGAAGTTGAAGAAGGTACAGGATGGATTGGCGTGGCCTTTGAAGAAGGAACAGTTAGGTATTTGGAGTTGGGAGAAATGTGAGTGCCAGTCCTGTGCACCAACAGATGTGTTGACTGACCTTCGTATTATACCTCGCAGTTCAGCGAGAGTCGAATACGCGCTACCTAATCCTCATTTCGGGATTCATCCATGACACAACATCGTTCGTCGCAGACCACCCAGGTGGAAAACGAATACTAGAGTCTTATACGGGGAAAGATGCGACGGAGGCCTTCTTTGGCGGAGTTTATAGACACTCCAATGCTGCCCAGAATGTACGTGAGAAGCCTTCTTCGCCGTCGTACCCCCCTCCCCCTGCCTCTTTGTTCTTTGTTACGTGATGTTGTGGCGTGCTGACACAGAGTTTGACTATTTGTGCGAACAGTTGCTAGCCATGATGCGCGTGGGCGTGATAGAAGAAAACAAAGAGACACAGGAGCTTATTCCGCCCTCGGAAAGGCTATATGTTGCCCAAAGGAGTCGGAGCACTAAAATATATTCTTGATGGTGGTCTGCTGCCTCTATGTATGCTTGTGGACTGGTTTGATTGATATTATTGAATGTATTTACCTAGACACTGTAGAAACAAATCCGAATCGAACACTACTGATTGGTCTATTTATTATTCCGCCCAGATACAGTTTCGTAAAGGGACAATTACACGATTGGCTGCAACGTCGTCCTTTGATGAGTTTACAAGCTTGGGTCCGATTCAAGGCCTGGCCATGGGAGGCTGACATCCTAAGGACATTGGTTTCCTCTTGCCTTCCCTTCACCATGCAAAGGACAACACAAAAGAGCATTGACACGTGCTGTTGGATGGATTGGACCAGTGCGGAGGTGAGGGTATGCAGCGTACTATTGTCCGACTCATCGCCGACCTCGTCGTTCAATATCCTGATGTCCCTATACTCTGGGCTATCTCGAGCCAGCCTAAAAATCACTTGGAAGGCTGGACGAGCGTTGTTTCTTGCCATCGGTCGCTGTGCGTTCCTGTTAATAACGATGAAACACGTAAAGACGTCAAGAACTTCCTCCGGAAACGTTTGGAGGTTATCCACCAAAGATATTCAGAACACACCTCCCTAGATTGGCCAGCCGTGGAAGACTTCGTCAAGATCAAAAATGCAGCGTCACGTTCGCTTGGCTTTGCATCTACGGTCATCTCATTCATAGAGGACCCCTATGCCTTAAATCCGATGTCCCGGCTTCAGGTAGTCCTTGGCGTTATCGACCACGCAAACAGCGCAGGAAGTTTGACGTGAAATACCCGGAGCCGTTCACGATGTTGGATGTCTTATACTTTCGTATCCTTTCGGATATCGACAACCCTATGCTTCTTGTCCTGCGGGACATCTTCCGTCATTTTTAGGGCCCCAGCTCCCAGTCTGGGCCAAGTTCTGTAGCTCCGAGTCTTAGGACACGTACCTTGCTTTCCATTTCCGACCTCCTAGGAATCCAAGAAAGTGAAGTGCACAGGGCTCTGCGAAAGCTCTTCTCTGTACTCTACCTTCCACCCCCGAGCAGGGCTCATGAGGAGAGTATCCGTTTTCGCCATGAGTCCTTCGCGGATTACCTCACGGACCCCAGAAGATCGAAACACTTTACCATCGACGTGGTTGATGTTGTCACCGACCCATGGAAGCGTTATAGCGGAATGGAGGAACGGTCATCCAGGTCAGACTCACTATCATTTGCGAACTGACTAGGTTGGCCACAGGTCAGCCATTTGGTGAAGCATCAAGAATTAACTTGACTGAGGTATCTTAGAGAGCAATTTAGAATGACGTTGGGAATTATATCAGTATTTGCTGCCTTGCTACAAAAGGTAAGTATTTTGGGTCTCGCTTCTGCTCCGGAGCCGCGCTCGGAGAACAAAACTGAGTCTCATTGAAAAAGAATTCATTTTTCTCACCAACTGGAACGTCCTAATGTCATACATTTCCAATCAGATTTTCATTCGGATAACCTAGAGAGCAGACTCATCTGGGGAGATCAAAAATCATCCCTTGGAGGAATATTCACTTTTTATTGGCATCAAGAAATGCGCGTGAGGCCTGGACATGGAAGATGTAAAAGCTGTTGGCAGGCAGCATCTGCGGCATGTATGTGAATGTCTGAGTTGGTTCAGAGGTCTTGCGAATAGTAGCTTGGTTAAGAAGAACTGGATGCCATGTCACGGGCGGCCGTGCTAGACGCGTCGCGTCACACGAGCACTACTACTCCCATTATCCGCACGCACTACCTTCCTATCTAGCGAATCTCGGCTAATGCATCTTGTTCTTTGGTGCTATGAAAGGCGCGGCAAGCTATACTAGAAACAAACCGAAACCTAAGGCCAACTCAGATAGTTCTCGGACACCGAACCTCATCGATGAAGCTGCGGTCGAACAGTTTCTGCAGTCTCTCGTATCTAGGTCGACATCCGTAATCCCTGGGGAGCCAAAATTGGAGATAAATGGTGATGTCGTGAAGAGGATGACTAAAGGAGCTATAGGCGAAGTGCTCGTGTTTTTAGCCGAGCATATGAGAGGGAGAGAGGAGGTACGGAAGGTGAGAGGGTCTATTCAGGCGGCCGTTTCGAGCTCGGGCGAGGGAAATGGGGGCGGGAATATGGTCGTTCATCCCGCGTTGGCTGATCTGGAGAAAGCCAAGAGGAGGTTGAAAGCTGCGAGGACGGCGGTGGAGGTCGCGAGGAGAGAAAGAGAAGAGGAGAGGAATAGGCACGAGGCTTTACGTGAGTCGTTTTGTTACGGATTGATGGAGGAGCTGATTGTGAAGAAATCTTATAGGGAAAGAGAAGGATGAGTTGGAGGAGCGGATTTGGAAGGAGAGAGAGCTGGGGATGATGCTTGGCGATTTGGAAAGTAGAGAGGGGATTAGGATGAAAAGGATTGAAGAGGCTAGAAAGATGATAAATCAACTAAGGTGCACGGAGGTTCGCCTTGTTATGCTCTCCCGCATCATTCTTAAAGTTGAGTCCAGAAAAAAGCTCGAGGATACGAAGAAAGGGTGTATTTCTTGTCATAACGTTAGGAGTATCGAACTGAAGCCTCCCAGGTGGAGGCCGACATACACCAAGGAGGCGATTGCTGTAAGTATCCGCCGTACATCGATCGTCACTATCATGCTAAAGGAAGAAAATAGCGGCTACATGCGCATCACATTCGTTTAAAAGCAGAGCGACTATCTAAAGCCCAGGTTGAAGATACGAGGCAGGCTGAAGAACGACTCAAGAACATTCTAAAGTCAAAAATGCAGAGAGAGCCCACAAATAATGAGCTACAAAAATTATTGTAAGTCCGAGCTGGTCAACGATCGTTATCGATCTGACTTTGTAGAGCGGCTTGCAAAACTGCCGCAGATGTTGAAGCACGCAAAAGAATGGCATTCGCGAGTCCCCGTCAGGGAATGGCCGCGAAGGAGTTACAGAAGGAGGCTGGCCAAGTCGTGAGTCATATATCCTGTCGCCTGTCATTCGTCCTCTGATTGGAAGGTAGCGGAATAAGGAGGCCCTAATAATGGAACTGAACGAGGCAGTTGTTGCTAAGGTGTTTTTGGTGGAGAAGTATTTGCAAAAGGTATGTCGATCTTACTGGGTCTGATCGAATTGGGATTCAATGCAACTGCGCACAGATCAAAGTGTTCAGAGAACAGCTCGCAGATACAATTAGGAAGACATTGGAAGAGGACGAAGACGCAGCAAGGGGATACGTTGAGACTATGAGGGAGACACTGACTCAGAATTACAGCAACGCGAAAGTCAGGGACGCGATCACCAAGGACGATGCATCCGTATCCGATTCCGAGCGACTAAAGCGCAGGTTGGAGAGATGTGAGTCCGCACGCAGGTTGCAACACGCTTCTCATCGGCTGACGGCATTAGGCCAAGCAATGGAAGAGTTTACGAGCAAGCTGTCAGCGTTGGAGGTAAGCGAGCAGGGTGCGGAGATCATCCGTGAGTGTTTGCCGCGTCTTTTCTACCTGGGATGCCGATATTGTGCCAGTGTCATATCAGACAGAAACAAAGGACGCAGAGGAACGGACTGGGAGGATGCTTGCGCGTAAAGTGGCGAAAGCAAAGGTTGGACTAGACATTGGGAAGGAAGTAGAGGTACTAGTGAGTGAGGCAAGGGGGTTAACTATGTGACTGGCAGTTAGCAGATCGGCAGCAGAGCGGCGACTGGTGTATGAGGGTGTATGTTAGAGCCAGCGACATAAAAGACACGTTCTGATTGGTTAGGAGGCCACGCCGGCTAATCCATTTCACGTGCCCGGCGTACATAAATTTGTAGTCCGCCCGTCCGGTCTCTTCCATTCACCTCTTAACCTCCTCCGTCGTTGTCGACACTTTTCCCCTCATCGTCAACGACGATGTTCAACCTCACAACCAAGACCGCCCATGCCGCACGCGCTGCAAAGCGCCTGGCCGCAGGCATGGCCACTGCTGCTCCCCGTATTGGCGATACCAAAGTCCCTATGTCTCTTCTTGAGCCTAACGCCTATATCAACTACCAGCGCATCGAAGACAATCTTGCAATTGTCCGCGACAGGTGCATTTCACGCCCTTATTGTCTATTTATTGTATACTTACGCATCTCTAGGCTGAAACGCCCTCTGACACTCTCCGAAAAGATCCTTTATGGCCATCTTGACGACCCCCATGGCCAGGACATCGAACGTGGAGTTAGCTATCTCAAGCTCCGCCCAGACGTGCGTGTCATTATCGCCATTGTTTCTACATCATCCCTGCCCTGACACGGCTTTGTTTCGGACAGCGCGTCGCTTGCCAGGATGCCACCGCCCAGGTACAGCTCTTATCGACGTCATTCCTTGGGTTCCGCTGACGTAAGATATCAACTAGATGGCCCTACTCCAATTCATGTCTGCTGGTATGGACACCGCCGCTGTGCCCACCACCGTTCACTGTGACCACTTGATTGAGGCCCAAGTCGGTGGTGTCAAGGATCTTCAGCGTGCCATCAATATTAACAAGGAGGTTTACGACTTCCTTGCTACTGCTACAGCCAAGTACGGTCTTGGTTTCTGGAAACCTGGCTCTGGTATCATTCATCAGATTATTCTCGAGAACTATGCTTTCCCTGGTGGTTTGATGATTGGTACCGACTCCCACACCCCCAACGCCGGTGGTCTTGGTATGGTTGCCTGTGGTGTTGGTGGTGCTGATGCCGTCGACGTTATGGCTGGAATTCCTTGGGAGCTTAAGTGCCCCAAGGTCATTGGTGTTAACCTCACTGGCAAGATTGGCGGATGGACTACTCCCAAGGGTACATGTCCCTCAAGAACCACTCCCCCATCTTTTGCTAACTACTTGTTCCAGACGTTATTCTCAAGGTGGCGGGTATCCTTACTGTTAAGGGTGGAACTGGTGCTATTGTTGAGTACCGCGGCCCTGGTCTAGAGTCTCTCTCTTGCACGGGTATGGCCACTATTTGCAACATGGGCGCTGAAATCGGTGCTACCACCTCCCTCTTCCCCTTCAACAATCGCATGACGGACTATCTCAAGGCTACTAAGCGTTCCCAGATTGCTGAGTACGCTCAGACTTTCTCTCACAACCTGAAGGCCGACCAGGGTGCTGAATATGATCAACACATTGAGATCGTAAGTTTTGGACGAGGAATATCTCCCGAGGCTGTTCTAATGTTATTTTTAGAACCTCTCGGAACTTGAACCTCATATCAACGGTCCCTTCACTCCCGATTTGGCTACCCCCATCTCCAAATTCACTCAGGAAGTCGAGAAGAATGGCTGGCCTGAGGAAATCAAAGTTGGTCTCATCGGTTCTTGCACCAACTCTTCCTACGAGGATATGACTCGCTCGGCTTCCATTGTCAAGCAAGCTGCTGATCATGGCCTTGACCTCAAGAGCAGGTTCACTGTTACGCCAGGATCTGAGCAGGTTCGCGCCACCATTGCTCGTGACGGTCTCATCGATACTTTCGAGAAAGCTGGTGCTGTCGTCCTCGCCAATGCCTGTGGTCCTTGCATTGGTCAATGGGATAGGCAAGACGTCAAGAAAGGCGAGGTCAATTCGAGTATGTATTTCAATAGTAATGTCCTGTCGAACGGTGTCTAACGAGGATCCCAGTCATCACCTCTTACAACCGCAACTTCACCGGTCGTAACGATGCTAATCCCGCTACTCACGCTTTCGTCGCTTCCCCCGACATTGTCACTGCTCTTGCCTTCGCTGGCCGCCTGACCTTCAACCCCTTGACCGACGAGCTCATTGGTGCTGATGGCAAGCCTTTCAAGTTCTCTGATCCCAACGGCCATGAGCTTCCTCCCCGCGGCTACGACCCTGGAGAGAATACCTTCCAGCCTCCCCCTGAAGACCGTGCCAACGTCCAGGTTGCCGTTGACCCTAAGTCCGACCGCCTTCAACTCCTCAAGCCTTTCAAGCCCTGGGATGGCAAGACTCCCACAGACCTCCCTGTCCTGATCAAGGTCAAGGGCAAGTGCACGACTGACCATATTTCTGCTGGTGGACCCTGGTTGAAGTACCGTGGACACCTCGAGAACATCTCCCAGAACTGCCTTATCGGCGCCATCAACGCTGAAAATGGTGAGGCTAACAAGGTCAAGAACCAGATTACTGGCGAGTACGGTGGTGTCCCGCAAACTGCTGCTTACTACCGCGATCACGGCATCAAGTGGGTCGTCATCGGTGACCACAACTATGGTGAGGGCTCCTCTCGCGAGCACGCTGCTCTCGAACCCCGCTTCCTTGGTGGTCTCGCCATCATTGTCCGCTCCTTCGCTCGTATCCACGAGACCAACTTGAAGAAGCAGGGTATGCTCGCCTTGACCTTCGCCGACCCGGCCGATTACGACAAGGTCCGCCCCAATGACAAGGTTGACATCTTGGGTCTTGAGAGCTTTGCTCCTGGCAAGAACTTGACCCTCGTCGCCAAGCATTCCGATGGTTCCAAAGATGTGAGTACCCTCGCCTCTATATTAATTATGCCATGAGTCTAATATATGCTTCAGGGAATCCCTCTCGCCCACTCTTTCAATGAGGGTCAAATCGAGTGGTTCAAGGCTGGCTCTGCTCTCAATCTCATGGCTGCGAAGGCCAAGTCGGCGTGAGCCAACTATATCTCACCGTCCATGTGACGCGAATATAGGGGTATGAGATGATAGAGGCATAATCGGTGTCCGTAATGCTTGGCCTGGGATGAGCAGTGGAAAAAGTCAGGTCGTGTTTACTTGACCTACCAGTCAACGACTTGATCCTTCTTCATAACTTTATAATCTTGTCTGTTGTATTTGCTTTCTGAATCATGGCTCTCGTGAGAATGGAGGTGAAAAGGTGTTACCGGAGTACGCCTGTTGTAGAATAATTCTATATCCCAGGATAGAGGACCATCCCTCCGCACAGGACGTAATTGGAATCTAATTTTGCTTTCTCTGTATAATATTGCTCCAGCATTCTGTGTTTATCTGCTGAAGCTCCTCGAACAATGCAGGACCTCTTTTGAGCATAAGGCGCCAAATAATTTGCATTTAACGTTGTTTCTGGTACCGCTTCCTACCCAGCCAACACATCTCGACAAATTAAATTCGGTTATCATAGGAAGTCATCGCCCGCCGTGACTATCCTTTTGAATAACACTGCCGGCGCTGTGCTGACAATTGAACATCATGTCATTCTCTTCATCGTCATCGCGCCCACATCCACCTCTTTTAATAGCGAAATGAACGGCAGTGCGCTCGTCCCTTCAGGTTCAACCCTCCTTGTACGGCCTCAGCGGAGAGAACATATATAAACAAAGACTCTGGTTATGACATGCATATCACACGTTGGTTCTTGGTTCGCTCTCTTTTCTTTGGTTTTCTGCGTTCCGTTTTTCCGGCTGGCTGGTATCCCTCCTTTGCTGGCGGTCAAGCCTCGCATTTGAGCTTGGGCGTAACTCTCGGGGCGCGCGATCGCTTTGGAGAGGATCAAGGCTGCCGTTGATTACAAGGTTGCTTTAAGGATTGAGTTTGGAACATATTGAAATGTCTGGGATGGCACCAACCGGACCCGTAAACATTGATCACGGTGTAAAAGGCGCAGGTTTCCCCACTGCGTTGAATGCGTATGTTGGTGCTACGTTGGTGAGTGCTACGCTGCTGTTAACCCGCCATCCTATCAACTTACGACTCCTGTTTAATTGGCACAAAGCTTGAGGTGTTTCTATTCGGTGGGTAACTTTGAGCCTCGATCACCGCATTCCTTCCCATTCGCTAAACACCAATAATCATCGGCTTACGACGATGTGTAGGCCTCTATACGATCCTTTTCGCAATCAGTATTTATGTCCTATGGTTTAACAAATCAAGACGGTGGTTCTTGCTCCTAATGTCTGTGGCAATGTATGTGATCGCGGCAAGCGACATTGTCTACACTGTGTGGCTATTGTTCAAGACGGTCCTCGGGACGGAACAGCTTATGTTCTTCCACCTATATCCGAAATACAGCTTTTTCGTCACCAACAAGTACGACTTTACTATTTCTTCGAGGAACAGGAATGTTAATAGCCTGGATATCTGTGCGCAGCCTGGTGGGACACGGGTTATTATTGTATCGTTGCGTGGTGGTATGGGGGCATAGGTGGTGGCTTACGGGATCGGGGGTGCTCGGACTAATTGGAGTGACAGGTAAGTAGTTTCAGCGCTTCTAGATTTTTTGGGAACGATATTTATGACTGAGCTGCTTTGGACAGCTGTTGGTTACGCATTGGAGGGTACATCGATGGAGTCAGTATCCAGGGGATGGGTGTACTTATCGTTGGCGCTTGCATATAATCTGGTGCTGACTGGTCTAACAGGTCGGTCTGCCACCTGGTTCTCTTCAGGACGGGCTGCTAACTATCTTTTTGCCTTAGCTGGTAGGATTATCTATATCACCAGATGGAACTGTCATCTACTGTCACAAGCACTCAGAAGGCGATACATTACCACTATCGCTGTTCTGTACGTCCCCCATCTTGCCGAAACACGGCCTGTACTGACCAGTACGCCTATCAGGGTGGAATCCGGAGTACTCTATACCATTTATTTGGGGTTGAATCTTGCGTTCCAGAAGCATCCAGTTGCAAACGTATGTCATACTCACCCTGGAATACGGCGGAATCCGAAAATTGACATTGAACGCACAGACCGTCTTAGACTGCGCAGGTGTCCAAGTTGTGGTAGGCCATCTCCTGTTGCGGTCTTCATCCCCCGTGCACAGCTAACTGACTCCATTATTCAGGGAATTGTGCCGACACTGATTATGGTGCAAGTTGGACTCGGCCGGACAGTGGCGCATGGCAATAACAATGAAGAGGCTGTGGTGCGGCTTATGACAACCCAGCAGCCGTATCCTGAAGATCCTTCAACTCTGCTGACGCAGCACAGACCTTCGACGTCGATGTCTGGTTTGTCAACGCCCCCACCAACGCGGCCGAGGGCGAACTCCTAGTTTAGTGTCAACAAGTACGAACTTTCATGATATAGGTCTATGTGTACGATCCACACGTGCGCGTCTCATACAGGCGTTTATCTCATGTAATTCTCATCTCAGTGCAATCCTGCAACGGTTTGTTTGTCATTTATTTTGGTCATGTATCATTTATCTAATGTATTATCGCTCTGGACAATGGACAATCGTATATCCTCGTTGTATTTAAAAATTTTGCCGCATGCAAGATGGGGACAAGGTAAACCCAAATGAACCCTCTAAGGTATATTCGTCCCGTAATTCCCCAGACTTTTTTTTACCAACCCCTCCGCACATAATCCTCTAGAATACCTTGTGTCATTGGTTCCTTCCCACGGAAAGTGATGCCAAGAATCTGCCGAGCTTTCCTGTTGTCGAATCGAGGGCGATAGACCTTCCGGATGTTAGGATACGGGGGCACAATAGAATACGTAGAGAGGTTGATTATGGGCTTCAACCGGTTAGCCTCTTCAACTGTTGTAATTATCAATGACTTGGGCGCTGATATTCAGGGTGTTAAGGGACTTACTCCAATCATGAGAAATGATATCAGCTACATGGGTACCTGTGAGCTACAAAGCCACGTGCGAAACTAGTTATGGGACGCACTTCCAACGAGTAAAATTCTCTCGCCTCCTGCGGCTGGTTTTTGGAGAGCAAGGATGTGCGCGAGAGCGCAATCTCTAACATCAACACAGGCATGTGATGTTTCGAGCAGATCTTGGGGTTTGGGTGTGGGATCGAAAACTAGGTCATGGAAGAACTTGGCAGTCCAGTTGAACGCAGATGGGTCATTCCAGTCTTGTAGAAATGGCTATATTGGGATGTTGAGTGGCTCTAATCATGGTGAAAAGGACCGGATTTGTCTTACGCCCATGGTCTGCAGGTAGTCGTCAGGTCGAGAACACAGAGTGAAGCTTGGAGAGATGCGCTTACAAATCCAGGATGTACGGTGCATAGGTCCCAAGCAATATCATCCTTGTGTTCCTCCATAAAGTTCCAAGCGGCTACGCAGTTGATATAAATGGCATGGATGGCATGGATGGGTAGAGATATTCACCTTTTTCAGCTAGGACCTTTGAAGCCTGATATTTATCCGAAGGCAAGGCATCCCTGCCGAATTCCTGGACAAGCTTGAGGCAGTCATCGTTCCAGTCTTCTTCGGTGCATAATTTGTCTACTGGCTCTGGAGGTTCAATAACTTCGGAACGCTTGATTGTGCTAGTGGAGGAGGTGTAGATAATCCTTTTGACGTTCTTCCTGAAGGCGTCTGAGTTAACAACAACAATGTTGATGAGCAATGGGTAGTCATACCCAAAAGCTAAAGCACTTTTCATGATCTGGAGAGTGGCTTGCACAGATGGATTGATTATCTCTGAATTTCTTTTAGTTAAGTACAGTTTATTTGCCATTCATGAAAGACTGGGATTCACCGCTAGGGTCACCTGCTTCATCATGAACGGGCGACGCCACGTGTATAATGGCATCGATATCTTGCATGAAATCATCGTATACACCCTCCTATTGTCGGCGCTATACAATGAGATTTTGTACTAGGAGATCGAGAGGGTGCATGCTGGACATACCTGGGTGGAGTCTACGACAACGATGAGTTCGAGCTTTCCATCATCGTAGTAGTTCTTGAAATGCTTGCGCAAAGGTTCAGCTTTGGCTGAGGAGCGAACTGTCCCTCGAACTATGTAGCCCTGTTCCAGAAGGTAGTGGACGATCCACATTGCAATAAATCCATTCACCCCGGTGACGAGGATTCGGGTGTTGCCCGTTGGTTTGGAGATGGCTGGCATTGCAAGATATTATGGAGTATGGAGGAGTGATCAACCATCTATCTACCTTAGTGGCTTATATGTGTCTGATTTTTGAGGGTGGTAGAAGGTCTCCGTTAGTAACGGTGTCCGACGACCTCGTAACCGGACGCCCTTGACTCGTGTATACGCTGAAGGCTCGCAAGCTTCTGTTCAGTGAATCCGGAACCTAGAAGCCACGAAGTTCATATGACTCGAGTCTAGCGTGGACGTCCGATTGGACACTCTAATTTTGTACAGCCTCAGTCTATTTTGAAGGAAGAAGGACGCATGGAGGACAAGTGCAGGCAAAGCAGTGCATCTCTATAAGTGGAAGGCACTCGCCTGTTCTGAGTTAACCGCCAACCAATAACGTCACCCGCTTTGAAATTGTACTCTCCCTCGCCTCAACCGACGCAGACACATTCTAGTCATCACACTGGCTCACATCACTCAATGCTCAGTACACCCTCACCCACTCACGCGTAGTAAGCAAGCCCCAAGAGTCGAAAACCTGTCCTCTCCTAGTCGCGTATCCCCATGTGGCCGTCATCCCTACCGGTGTGGGTCTCGGCACACCATGAAGTAGCTACGCAACCCCCCTCGGGCCAGTCTTGTGCTGGCTGGCCAGTTGGGGGGAATGGTGTTGGCCGCTGGCGGGTAGTTTGTCTCTGGGTCAATGGTCCGGGAAGATATGTCGCCCTGGGAGTTACATGCTATCGTCGCTTTTGACGCAGTTAAATTGTGCCGAGTATGTCGTTTTTTGAGGATCTTTCTGGGTTTGTTGAGTGCCCCGGTGACTTCGAAGCGTACGCCATGATCGGTTTGGAGTTTCGTTCCTGGGATTGATGTCGTTTTCGTAGTCACCATACTCGAGATCCCGAAAGATTAGAGGAGGAGAAAGTAGGGGTTCCTTCTCCTTTTTTTTCGATCACGTTGTTCCAGTGTAGTCCTTGTCCAAGTCGTCGGAACAAGCAATCGAGATTTGTCGACGAAAACACCCAAGTTGGCTCACTACCCGGAACGGCGCAGTGCACAGAGGCTTTGCACCTGAGAAATTGCCATTCGGTTCCAGTTCGACTACGTTCCAGAATTCATCTGATACTGGATTTTGGTGACGGAGGTAAACCGAAGAGTACACCCTGAACTGCATCAATAGCGCAGTTGTCTACCGTCCCTGTGACTGCAGGTCGATTTCCAGCATAATTCCTCTCCAGACAATGTGATATGAAGGCTCCAACTAGGTCGGTAGCAAGGCAGTGAGACCTAAGCAATAGTTACGGGCTTTCTATTGCCGTAGGGAAGATGCGGACCGCGAGTGCATTTAGGGACGGGGTCACCAGCCGCGAATACAACGCCGAGAAAATGCCGTCTCTTGACCGAGAAAGCAACGCGTTTCGAAGCACGGGGGCATTTTGAGCAGCGAGAGAGCCTATAGCGGAATCGCAGAATGTGTACTCGCCTCAAATACAGATCGTGAGAACATGGTGACTGCCGGGTTGTATGTTTGTCCAACTTCGGACTTTAGGCTTGGTTATCTCCTCAACTCTCGTCTGATGCTTTCTATGCGGATCAGCTCAGTTGTGAATTCTCTCCCCTACAACGATTGAACAGAAGCGCTGTTCAGCTGCTTTGGCACCTTGTCACCGGCTGGTCCGGAATAGAGGGCGGCTGCAGAGATCCGAGGTCATGTGCCATGTGCTTGCCTGTCCCAGCGCTACTTCTTCGCAACTGCGTGTCTACACGAATACCATAGCGGACTTGATGTGTCCGCGATTCTTCCAATCAACAAGACGTGTTACAATAATATATACGCGACCATATGGATCACATCGACTTTCTGCTGCTCTACTCCTCCCTTCCCTCTCTGCCCGCCTTGCTGGCGACATTGAGGATGTGGATTCATCGTTGTCTTTTGGCACTGCTGCATTTCCTACTCGTAGCTCGCGGCGCTCCCCCAGGCTTCCCTTCTTCTGGGAATGGTCTCTGGTACACTAAACCTGGTCTCGTTTGGTCCAGAGAGTGGCTTCCAGTTGGCAATGGCTACCTCGCAGGCATGTAACTTACTGTTGTCTTCTGAATGATATTCACGATGCAAAATATAGCAACAACGCCTGGGGGAACGACTCAGGAGACTGTTCAACTTAACATCGAGTCCCTGTGGTCCGGTGGTCCTTTCGCTGACCCTGTATATTTGTTGTTCCGTGCATTGGATTCATCCTCATTTTTGTAACATTCTAGAATTATAATGGCGGTAACAAGCAAGCGTCCGAACGAGATGCTATGGCTCAGGCTATGAGAGATATTCGCCAGAGGATTTTCCAGAGTCCAACTGGCGATATTGATAGTATGCAGCTTTCGCTCTTCGAGCAAGGACCCCGACACTAACAGCACACTCAGATGTTAACGTTCTCACAACGGATGCGGGGCAATATGGTACGTCTATAGGAGACTATCCTTGTTTTGTGTTGTCCTGTCCCCCTTCCGTACGGGCGTGCTAAAAATAGCCACAGGCTCTTACGCCGGAGCAGGATACCTTATTTCCAATATCAACTCGACTGGCGCTGTAACGAACTATGGGCGGTACCTTGACCTTGACAAGGCCGTCGCCAGGACTGTTTGGACTCAGGATGGGGCTGTATACCAACGGTAATGAGCAGTCGTCTTGTTCAAGCAGTCCTCTCTTTAACCCAACGATAGGACGCTTTTCTGTTCTCATCCCACCCGAGCTTGTACACAACACACCAACATCAAGCCCTCTATGTTATCTGGCACTCGAACCCTCCCCGCTCTCACCTATGCGTTTTCTTCCGCTCTCGAGGATGGCCTCTCCGCACCGAACATTACTTGCTTAAACTCGAATACTCTCCAGGTCCGTGGTTTCGTCTCGGCTTCAAGTATGTTGTACGAGTTCCTCGCACACGCAAACGCACCCGACGGTACTGTTCGCTGTGTACAATTCCCTACAACCTCTGGTTCGCCACCGAATGCCACTATCGAGGTTACCGGTGCAGCAAAGGAGGCATGGATAACTTGGGTCGGCGATACCAACTTTAACCTCGATGCAGGAGACGCAGAGTCCGGATTCTCCTTCCGTGGGCCGGATCCACACGATACCCTGGTGTCTCTCCTTGCCAAACACGCAACGTCATCCCCATCTTTCGCTAGTATTCTCGCGCAGCATGTCGACGATCACAAGGCTTTCACTACTGCACCTTTTGCGCTGGATCTTGGCCAGACGGCACAGCTGGACACGCCTACGGACGTGTTGGTGGATAAGTATCAAATTGATGCCGTGGACAATTTGGCTGGGAACGTGTATATCGAGTGGTTGCTGTTTAACTATGGGAGATATTTGCTTGCGAGTAGTGCGAGGGGTGTATTACCAGCGAATTTGCAGGGGAAGTGGGCGAACGGAATCGGAAATGCGTGGTCTGCTGGTGCGTTTTATCTGACACCGTTTCTGGAACTGAGAACTTATTTCATTCCGGCTTGGTACTTAATGATTGATATGGGATGTAGACTATCGTAAGTTCCTGTTTTCCAAATGACTCCATCCCCGGTACTGACTTCGATCTTGTGGCTTTGATGATCGTTGGCAGATGCGAACATCAATATTCAGATGAACTATTGGCCTGCAGATATGACTAACCTAGATGTGTCCAAGCCGATGTTTAATTACCTTCTGGTACAGATTATGCACTTGAGTCGTCTGTTCTGGAATACTAATAACTGAGCGCCTCCGTAACCAGAAAAATTGGGCTCCTAGAGGAGCTTACACGGCCGAAGTGCTCTACAATATCACACGAGGATGGGTTGTCCATAACGAGGCAAGTAATGACCCAGTGCTGAATATATGTTTGCTGACGTCGTCGTAGATGAACGTAAGTCTGGCCTAAAACAGTGGACTGCACACATGCTCAGTGGCTTGGCTAGATTTTCGGACATTCGGGCATGAAAGGTTCTGACGGTGGAAATTCTGCACAATGGGCTGATTACCCTGGTACGTCCATTTCCGTGGACATTGACAATGGCGCCGCTGGAGGCTTATTTTTAATTAGAGTCTAATGTCTGGATGGTGCGCTGTGAGGCGTATTAAATGGGGGGCTAATGTTAACCCATCTTCAGATGATTCATGTGTGGGATTACTTTGATTTTACTAATGACGTTGCCTGGTGGAAGTCTACCGGCTGGCCCCTGCTCAAGGTAAGCTTAATCGCAAAAGCCCTCTCCAACCGGTGGTTTCATTCTGAAATCAGGGTGTTGCCTCTTTCCACCTTGATAACCTTGTGGAAGACCAACATTTCAATGATTCCACCTTGGTCGTCAGTCCCTGCAACTCGCCGGAACAGACCCCAATTACTTTCGGTATGACATCACTCCGTCCGGTCAGTGGTATTTTTATACTCAACCTGGCAGGATGCGCACATGCCCAGCAAATCATCTGGCAATTGTTCAACGCCGTAGAGAAAGGCTTTGCAGCTTCCGGAGATACCGATACCAAATTCCTCGATGACACCCGTGCTGCGCGCGCCAAGCTTGACAAAGGCCTACACATAGGCTCCTGGGGTCAATTACAAGAATGGAAAGTCGACCAGGACTCCCCTTCAGACACCCACCGCCACCTATCGCATCTCATTGGTCTCTTCCCTGGTTATGCAGTTGCATCGTACGATCCTACTCTTCAGGGGCCAGTCGTGGTGAATGGTCAGCAAACGACGTATACGAAGCAACAGGTCCTCGATGCTGCGCGGACAAGCTTGGTGCATAGAGGGAATGGGACAGGTCCGGATGCGGATTCGGGTTGGGAGAAGGCCTGGCGTGCAGCCGCGTATGCTCAACTTGGGGATGCAGAGACGTTCTATCATATTCTTACGGTATGTTGATTTACCGAGTTTTAGGTGTGATGACTGAAAGGGGGTATTGACATGATATTTTTGCAGTATTGCATCGAGAGGAACTTTGCCGCTAACTTGTTCTCGATGTACAACCCCTTCGACCCTAACCCGATTTTCCAGATCGACGCTAACCTCGCATATCCTTCCGCCGTGATGGTCCGTCCCAGCCACTTTGATGCTTGTATACAGGCGTAGCTAACACTATTATGGTTTTCCAGAACGCTCTCCTCCAAGCACCTGATGTTCCGACGCTTTCCACCCCACTGACAATTACCCTCCTCCCAGCTCTTCCCTCACAGTGGTCAAGGGGATCCCTCAGAGGTGCTCGCGTGCGCGGGGGCATCTCGGTGGATCTTACCTGGAACAAAGGAAAGCCAACTAAAGCTGTATTCAAAGTCGATAAGCAGGCAGTGCCGAGGAAGATTCAAGTCGTGTATGCTGGAAAGATGCTGGCTGGTCTGACTACTGCACCCGGGTTGGGTAAGACAATTACTCACTTCTGAGGAACAGTTGTATTTGTAGAATACGGGGCTTATGTGATTCATATATGTATACGTGCCAGTCTATCAGCAAGGAACAGTCGCACTCTCAGTGTTTCTTACTGTTATCGCACCTAAGGGCCGAGAGTGATCAGAGTTGCCAAATAGGGCATGCATCTTCACTTTGCGACGACCCCATCATCATCTACGCGATGTCTGCACCCACGGACCTAATATTCGATTTGGTGAAGGCCGAAGAAATTCCTGATGCATTCGTTATTGAGCAGCAAGGTCAGCAGCTCTCACAATGAACAAGAGGACAAGAACTAGCTGCTCATACATGTGGAAGGATTCCCACCGGACGAAGCTGCGAGTTTGGAAAAGTTCAGGTGTGTACTACATTAAGTGGCGTACATTTCACTGCCTATAGCACGGGTTCATATAGGTATCGTCAAGAACAGGCTCCTGACCTTTTCCTTGGCGCGTTCATACCTCAGGAGGGCGGCAATCGCAAGATCATTGGATATATATGCTCAACGCTCTCTCCTTCAGAATCTCTCATGCACGACTCCATGTCTGTGCACATACCAGGCGCATCTACCGTCTGTATTCATGCCATATGTGTAGAGAAGTCCTTCCAAAGGAAAGGAATCGCGACAAGACTATTGAAGGAATATGTCTCGCGTCTCCAAGCGCGCGCCGAGGCCGGATCAGTTCCATACGAGAGGATCGCTCTAATCTCTCATGACAACCTTATACCGTTCTATGAGAACGTTGGGTTCCAGAATCTTGGAAAGAGTGACGTTGTGCATGGGTCGTTGCCTTGGTACGAGTTGCGCGTGGATCTCAAAGACAGCTCCGGCACATCCACAGCATCTGCAAGTGGGACCACTACATCGACCACTGCATCAACCATTTCGGCGGCCGATGTGCGTGCTATGCCACCAGCACAACAAGGCCATCAGGAAATTCCAGCGGGACTTTGGGAGGCACTGTTGCGTGGTTCATCCACAAGGAACAAGCCGACTGGAAAACTGTTATCCTCGTTTGAAAACGGGCTGGGTGACGTTATCGCATCGACTACGCAAGGCACGTCGGTAAATAAGTTTGACCTGTTATGTCCACGGCCGGGGTGTGGGAGTATAATTCTGAAGGGAGGCGTGGCGAAGTGGGTTGAGAGGGCAAGTGAACAGGCAAGCATCCATGTTTCAGTCTCCGTCGTGAGAGCGGCCCTCATGTCTGCGTCCTCTTCGCCACCAGCTTCAACCACCCGAGGTGCCGATAAACCCCCTGCTGCCACCGCTTCCTCCACCTGGAGAGACAACCCAGTGGTGGTTGATCACACCTTCACCTATGGCCTTCGAGAATATCGGCTTCTCAAAGCCGGTAGATAGTTTAGGTGAGTGCATTGAAGTCTCTTTGTCACAAGGCGGCTGCCCAACGAATAATCAGGCTCTAGGAAGAAATTGCTGGCTTGTGCAGAGTGCGATCTAGGACCTCTCGGTTGGAGTGAGGAAGGCGGAACGGAGTTTTGGCTGGCATGTTCTCGTGTCACGTATCGCACCTAGCAAGTATGTCTTACGGCGTCGATTTACTCGTGCAAATTCAAACCTCAAAATTTCGAGCGTCTTCTTTCTTTCAGCATGCCAGGAGCGTTCGTCAAATAGTCACCCGTGCCGTCTAGAACTGCTCCGAGACGGTGTTAAAACGCAAAACCGGTCCAGAAGCCAGTTCCAGAATACCTGACAACTATTAGCATATTTGGTACTGGCGCCTCGTGGATGTTAATCCTAAATAACATTCCTTCGGGAACGTATGCGACAAGGATCTATTATACGTGGAAGTGTCTGGGCGTGGATAAGTATATCGGATCCACAAATACTCTCCACTTGTTCTACTGAGAGTGATCAGAAGACGTGTGCTGAGGAGCAGTCTGGTGAACTTGTCGTATCACGTCAAGATACCTCACCTCCCAGCGGCTCCCTCGATGGCATTGGGGCTCTACGTGTCCTCGAACCCTAGAGCAGTAACCCCAAGGCTCCAATATTTTCCCATTGTTTACTTCAAGAGCGTTCTATCTCCATCCCCTCCACCTCCTCTGCTGTTTGACCAAAGCATGTCGAAAATGAAAACGTCATTCCATTCACAGTCCCTACGTTTACGGCCCCATACAGCACTCCAACCTCCAAAGTATCGACTAAAAATTTACATATCGACACGTATCAACAGCGAGAAAACTCTGGACTTCTCTATCAATGTTCTGGTGGCGCCTGCAGCCTAACTAACGACAGATACGTTATGTCCCGCAGCCTCTTTGGGTATCGTATGATATCCGCTTCCTTCGACTAACGATCTCGACGATACAGCGTTCGTCAAACGTCAACATGATCTCATAATTTTTTGAGTGCTCCAACCTTCTAGCCTGGGACCATTCGAGTCCAACGGACTCGCCATGGGAAACATCCGATTTGTACCCATTTAAACACCAGGGAAGCCTTGCCTTCATGAGGTATAAAAATGCTGCAATTTTCAGCGGATTGTTTCCTCAGTTCCATAGCTAGAACTTCCTGTGCATTTGCAACCTTTTCTATCTCCTCTAACTCACGTAAATCAACATGTTCTCCAAGTTCTCCGTTGTTGCCATCCTCGCTGTCGCCGTCCTTGTTCAGGCGACCACTGTGGACGAGTGCAACGTCGGAAAATTGCAGTGTTGTGGGTGTCTTTTGGATCTCATTTCCACCCCGACACATTCACTGACACGACTTTTTTCTCCTTTCTTTAGGCCAGAGCGTTCAGATGAGCAGTAGCAAAGCGGCTCAAAAACAGCTCGGCCTCCTTGGTCTTGCTCTCGGCCTTGGCGACATCCTCGTCGGTCTCCAGTGCAACCCCATCTCCGCCGCCATCGGTCTCGGCACCGGCTCCAACTGGTAAGCAGACGACGTTGTTCAGAATCAGGACATTCGACTCAAGACCTACGTCGCAGCAATGCCCAACCCGTTTGCTGCGAGGATAACAGATTCAGTACGTTCCATCATCCCGCCCCTCTGGCCCGACTGTGCTGACGCCGAGCTCTTTCGCGATAGACGGTGTTGTTGCTATTGGCTGCACTCCCGTCAACGTCAATGTCTAAACGTCTATTCTCGACGGTGAGCAGAGAACTATGCTTTCTCCCTTTCTTATTATATCTTTCAATGATTTGGACTGTTGTCGTTACAGTATGTCGTGGGTGGATATAATAGACTGTATATTTGATGCAGTGATTCGGGTGTGAATATTCGAAAGGCCTAACTTGATCATACCCCTTACATTCTTCAAATCCCCTAACCCCGGTTCCGGTTGGAATCTCACTCAAAGGCCCACGCTACATACTATACTACGGTAGCTGCACAACTCACACGACGCCAGTTGGGAGCCTTCATAACGGCTGCATATGTAGTAATATTTATATGTCGCCCCTTAGCGCTCCTTTGCTATCGGGGCCTGAAGCAAGTAACATTGCAGCTGACTATATGACTCGGCGAAGCACATAAAAGCCAGAATATGTGTTCCTTCATTCATATATGCAGCTGTGCGGGCTGCGGTGTAAGATGTAGTGGACAGGAACAAAAATGAGTCGACCCAGGTTCGAACTGAGGACCTTCTGTGACCATCCAGCCATTGACTGGAGAAGGTGTTAGACAGATGCGATAACCAACTACGCCATCGACCCTTACAACATATGTACACATAATTTTATATCACCTGCATATTCATGACCTGGCCCTTCGGAGCCTTAATAGCCAGCGCGACCAGCAGCAGCCCCCAGAACCCAGGCTTAATGCGGTATCCCAAGATCAACACCTTGATCTTTGGTATCATATTCCAACACTTCCCTCCTACATCGCGGCTTACCATTCAAATTATTCATCAATGCTTGCGGTTTCATCTACTTCCCGATCATCTCTTCTAATCAATCAAGATAGTTGGAGCCCACACCACAGAAATACAACATCATGTCAAGATATGTCAAGAGTTGGATCTCATCAGCGTGAATCCAGTACAAAGGCACAACTTTATAACTGGGTGCCCTAGTTGCCGCGGAAGAACTTCTCGTGATCCCAGGCGGGCTCCGGAACCCACGAGCTCTCATGCGGGGTGTAAGATCGCCATAGCGCCTACTCTTGCGCTAATATAAGCCTCGCGGTACAATGAGGATCTCTGTCCTCTGATTTCTGACCTACGCCACTCCTTACTGTTTTCTCATATCATTTATCTATTCTCTTCGTTTTCTTCCAGAAGCTCCTCTGTTCTTCTTTCACATGGCTTCAGGTGTAATTATTGGCTTTGACTTCATCGTCATATTTTCTTTTTTATTCGGGTTGCTAGTGCTGAGCACCGCCATTCTTTCTCGCGTTCCTCGTCAGCCCACTTGGTATGGCCTCCTAGCTCCAGCCATCTTATATGATATTATGCTCGAGATTGGCATGGGTTACCAAACCGACGCGGGACCCCCGGCTGGCTTGTGTACCTTTCAAGCAGTTCTTCTGTACTCTATCCCTGGCTGGTTCGCTCCACATAGGTTTCACCGTAACAAACCTAAATCTCCTCTTCCTTTCAGGGCCGTCGTCGCTCTTGGTTGCTTCATAATCACCGTACGTAGTTGCACTCTGGGGTCTGAAGATGAAACGTGTGACTCACTCTTTATTCCCTTCAGTTCTATTGCGAACTTAAATACATGATCGAGGCGGAGAAAAACGGAGCTGCACCTCGTGCCCTCTCGAGGCGTGTTAAATTATTAGTGAATACACTTTTTCCTTCGGCGTGATGCCACTCACCATACCAAACAGTTGATCTTCATCCCCCTCCTTTCTTTTCTCGCCTTTTTGCTCCTGAACGCCTTGGTACGTCAACAACGGTCGTTCTATTACAACACATGGAACCTGAGCTCTGCTACTCAGACTGTGATTTTAGATCCGAGAAGACCCAATGCGGCCTTAAATCAATACAAGTTATATTGCACACCGAAGACGCATACAGGGTATGGGGTCCGAGTCTATTCCTCTATGCAAAGGTTCCTGAACGGGCAATTTGCGTAGGCTTTACGCCGGTGGCACGATAATGGGCGTAGGAATGTTTGTATGGATCTTCATCATCGGTAAGCCCCCCCACATTATCCATCAAAGGATCAAGGTTCATGGAAGGATACGGAATCAGTGAAAGTTGGACTCCTTCTCAAAACACATTATTCGAGGCTTAGGGCAAGCGGCAATGCTGACTTTCATCAAATCTTCTCAATCTACATCCGAGTCACAGCCCTTTCCGTTGCTGCCTCTCTTGTCATCGCGTAAGTGTTCCACGTACAATGCATTGTTATACCAAGTTCAGAGTCTCATTATCTTCGTAGGCTGTATATCTGGTCCTACGCGACGAACAGTGCAGACAACATTTTTGGCTCATACTGTCTATCCCTCCGTAAGCCACCTTCCCCATATCGCCTATCGTTCTACTCAAATCTTATCCATACAGCGGGTGTGATTATTTTTTCTGTGTTTGGCACTCAGAGAGTAAGGGCACAAACACTCTTGGAATTAGAAACTTTCTGACGACCCCAAACCAGGACATTATGAAGTGTTGGGCGTTCTGGAGGGCCTTTAACAGACCCGCCTATGGTTTCAGAGCCCAGACTTCGAGCTCGTTCAGCCAAATTGAAACTACTACCGTCGGTATGGGCGAAACAAAGCAGACAGGCATCTGGAAGAGTATCGGTTACAACTGGAACATCGGAACGAAAACTCTGACAACGACCTCCAACTCTCCATGAAGCGAGTCCGCGGTGGTATTACACATCTGAGGAGCTGTTGCCTGTAGTGTATTGGTTGTTAACTTCGTGTAGTTAACCTTTGTATTTCACTTCACTGCAAGCATATGATGCATATGTACTGTTGATCAGGTAACCTGCAATCTTCCCCTGACAAGTGGAGTATCACGATCACTCGAGATATCTTCCATTTTTTAGACATGTGGTGTAGGTGATGATCACTTTCATCAGGGCAGATCAACCTAAAGAATCATGATATTTAAGTTTGCCAATAAGGCACCAGCCAATCAAGTATTCTGACAGAGGCAACTGAGCCGTGCACTATATACTAGTACCACGATTACTGGAGCTAGTGGCTTTGGTTGCTATCCGGGTTATGCCGCTCGTACGTCGCAACGGCCTCAGTCCGTCTCAGTTTTCAATCTAACGAGCATAGACCGTTGACAAGAGTATACAAGTTGAGCCAGCAACATTGTCCATTGTGTCCTTGGCCTTCAAAATAGCCACATCCTCCAGATCACTTCAAAGCCGTTCAGTGAGGCCCAGTGTTCGGGTCCTCAGGACCACCGGACTCATACCGACTCCAAATTCTAGTTAAATCTTAGATAGGTCATATGTGCCAAACCAGAATGAAGCGACGGACTAATCTATACATAGAAGAAGGGTACCGGTTCCGCACCGGGAAGCACATGATTGGCCCTTCAGTAGAGAGAACACAACTTTCAAGTCAGGCATGGCTGCTTCGAATAAAACGACCTCCGTGACTCCAATATCTCAAGAGAGTCACCCAAAGCCTTCACCGGTCTTCGTTCTTTTCAACCGAGGCAAAGGGTCCGACTATTTCATTTCGGGTCAACCAATTCATGAAGCTGCACATGGTACCAATATGCAATTTAGAGGGGGTTAACAAGCACCACTTCTCTTTTTTCAAGGTCAGTGACTGAGCTGTGGGAGGGCGTAGTGCGTTGAATCTGCGTCGGAACGCCACCCTTGTGGCAACGTCTTTGATCCGGGCGATCATACACCAGTTCTTCGCTGTCAATTGGATACATACTTAGAAGACTGGGGGTTCATGTGGCTAGAAGCGTTTTAGGTTGGAAAGCGAAGTCGAGGAGGTTCGATCGCAGTTCATCTTGAATCTATCCCGGAGATTGTTGTCACCCACATTACACATGGTCAAACATTATTACACTTTGATGCCGCGGCGGATGGAAAGTCGCATTAAGCAAGCGCCTATAGATGCCTGACTCTAACTCCTCTTGTATGTTACCCAGAACCCACCCCAAGCATCTTCCAAAACGCCCTTCCAACAATATCTACACCATCATTCTTCCACCACCTCCTCCCAGTTCCGTCCTGGGCTGGCGGCTCCGCATCACCCACATCACCTTTCTCACCAAAGTAACTTTGCGCTGCGGCAGCATCTATAACGCCTGCCCGCTGGCGGATTATCCCTGTGACTATGGATTCGGTGAATTCTGGATGCCCTTGAAGGGTGATTATGTGGATTTGATCCAATGATCCCTGTCCCTGAGTTTCGTTTCCAGACTTTGGGTAGAACTTGACAACGCCTTGATTCCCGGACGTGGGTGTGGATCCTACGAGATGGAGTTCTTTGGAGCATATCGGGTTTGAGAGCGATTCGAGAGGAACGTGGTCGCGATGCATTTGCTGGATCATCTGTATACAACAGTTAGTCGCTAGGGGGAGAATCATCAAGCTTAATCAAGACTCACCAATTGATCTACCCCAAATATTGATTTCCCAATATCCGTAAGCTGGACTTTGGTAGGGCCAACCTCCCAACGTCCATCGTTGGGGACACATCTTCCACCAAGTGCTCGACTAACAATTTGGTGGCCAAAGCAGATACCTGTTAGACCGCCAGGTTAGATACACATGAGCAAGTAGTGAGCGGCGTACCATATATCTTGACTTTAGGATGATCTTCAGCAACATGCTTAACAAAAGCGACTAGACGGTTTATCCATTCCAGGTTTTCGAACGCAGAAGCAGCTAGTCATTTCGCCCAGGATCAGTTCGGTTCGCGTTCTCATCTCAAGTCATCAGAGCGCTCACCGGATCCAGTAAGCATGAGCATGTCATACTCAGATATACGCTCCTCCTCTGGATACCTCATCTCATTAGCTACATCATACCCATCTACCACAGCCTCAGTATTCGAGTTGGGTGGTAACGAGCTGTTAAGGAATCGACTGTAGACATCATAGTAGCTCCCATTAGCAGCATAGACTGGTCCGGAAAGTTCACCACAAATAAGCAGAGCCACGCGGACGATACGAGGAGAAGACATGGTGTTTGGAGAAAGCACCAGAGCCATTGGGGACCCGTTTTATGGCACATGATGGCTACCGTATGTGGAACTCGGGGGTGTGGAAGTGTCGCCGGATCAGGGCGCTTGGGATACCGAGGTCCGACAGTGACGTTACATGTGCGCTTACTTGTTTGACCCAGTTTGACGCGACTGTCCCCAGGACTTGTCAATTGTCTGAGGAGCAGCCATAATCTACTTATAAGCCCCAAGAGTCGTTGTGGACGGCTTGCCTGGCCGACACTGAGGCATGTTGTGTTTTCCGTTTCCCAGTCAGACTCATCCGGCGTTCACATTCTAAGTGCTAGTCTCATTCTAAAAGTTTCACATATGTGGTGTGGATGGGGATGGGGTAGAATCCATACCATAAGCCTAGGGGAACACTAGTACCAAGGCAACCGGTGACTTATCCGCCATACCCCGTGGGTTCAATCTCAGGTTAGCAGTGCCGATATAGTTTCTAGGAAATTTATCATTGTTCTTCAATCTTGGTTCAACAGCCCAGTATCGCGTTCTATGGCCAGCAACTTGTTCTATGTGGCCCGGTAACTCTTTCAGACAATACCCCTCGGTAATGCCCCTTAGCAGTGAGTGTGACCGTAGGAAACGTGAATCGTTGACAGAGGCGGCGTGTTCTATTCAAAAAAAGGGGAACATCATAACTGTTCGGCGCTGAACGGTGGAACCCACCACATGCTGATCCCGCGACGGGGGGCAAATTAAATGACTGATAGTCATAGCCTCAAGCATCTCCGCTGATCCAAATGTTGACGTCGGCGTTGGTACTTGTGGCTGAAGTGATGATTTTGATCAGCTAGAGTGGATCTTGTTTTGTAACACGATGGCTGGGGGCACGGGGCTGTCCAACACCAAGGTACGAAGCGGAAATGCTTGACCGAACGGCTTGAGGCGCAGTGATCGTGATTTACCAGGAGCTTCACTGATGAAATTCCTCGAGGTTTATGGAAGAAGTGGATTAGGTGATAGATTTAAAATGTCGAGACAAGGCTTGGTATCGTCTACAAAGAAAAATAGGAGCGATGAGATGCACAAGATTATGACTGAACTGCAGTGCTCGAGCCTGAAGGGGACGCCGACGCCGAAGAAGCTTCCTTTTGCTGTTGAGCCAACAAACGCCTAGAATACCCATTTCATCAGCATCCATTTACACACTTCAAGACACAAAATGAAGCCCGAAAAAGACTCACTGTCTAGCAGCTAAAATCATCTTCGCCTTCCTCTCCCTCAAACTCGCCTCCCTCTTCTCCGCCGTATCCTCCCAAGCAGCCCTACCACCAATTTCCTCTTCTTTAATCTGCTCCGCCTCCCCGTTCGCTATCCGCTGTTCGAGATTATACCTCGAGATCAGCGTCTCTTTCTTCTCTGGCTGCTTCTCCGCAGCACGTTGGGATGCTGCGCGTGGGTTATTGGCATTTACTGGAGCTTGTGGAGTAGTGTTCGTGCGTGGATACAGAGTGTAGTACGCCGCAGGAGGCTGTGACATGATGATGGGTAAGGAGGAACCAAGGGCAGTGAGGAGCGACTTGTTGAGCAACGTGGTCGAGCGAGAGAAAGTTCACAATGCGACATACGGGTTCGAGATATCCTCGTTCCAGGATCTTGTTAGTAGTCACCTCAACGCTTCCTGAGCGCAGGAGGTCATATCTAATATTATCGCTGTGCGGACGTCATTAGCATTGGGGGAACTATGGGAGACGAACAAAGGGGCATACGCAGGAATGTCAGGGAACATATTCGAGATTGTCGTGATCTATACCCCGAACACACAAAGCGTTGTCAGCATGGATCCCCCAAGCATGAATAACATGTCAATAAGGGAGAAGCGAAGGAAGTCACTAGAGCTGCAAGAAAAGACGCCAAGGAAGAGGCTGACTGCCAAAGGCACCAGCCCAAACGAGAATCATGCACAAACGCAGACACGGGACGCACCATCTCCTGTGTAACATTCTTTGGCCTGAATCCCAACACCTCAGCGGGTGACCTCTGTCTCAACTGATCGTTCGAATTACTCCCTACAGCAAAGCCAGAAGAGAGACACAAGAGTTAAACTCCATACACGACTTACACACTAGAGTAAGCAAGAATCCGTACCGGAGGTTATCCAACGGAAGAGAAAGACTATAACAGCGAAAGCGACAAGCACGTTGACTACCTCGCCCATCCTGCCAGTGTTGTGAGACTTCAAGTCGTTAGAGATTAGAGACGTTGCTGCGTGGAGGTTGTGGTTGCAGAAAGTTGTGGAACGGGTGGATGGATGGCAGTGATGGAAGTTGTTGACGCCTATTCTCCAAAACAAACAAGCCCTTTTCGGCGATCTTCCATACCTCCGTAGACCATCATATCCTCCTATCGGGATTCTGTTATTCTCCTTGCTTCGTCCACACGGATACGTTGTGTTCCGGTGGATCTCATGTTTCATTAATTGACACACGGTTCGGAACACTCAGGTGCATGGCACCGCCTCCTGTACTGGCGGCAGATTACAATGTAGCGATCCTTTCCACCACACAGTCCTTCTTTATCCAATTGATATCATTGAGAAAATAGATTCCTTCGTAGAGTACGGTAATCAAACAGTAAAAAAAATCAATGAAGCATCAAGATATGCGAAAAGGGAACAATAATGGCTGAAACCGAACTAATTATAAGCCGCGGACTTGACACTGTTCAAGCGCACAACCAGAGGGAGCAGTGAAACGTTTTCGCTCGATGCATAAAACTGTACGCAGTCCAAATGCACTTGGAACCTACAAGTGTCTCATATAAGCCGATGTCTAAAAACGGTCTTCCCACCAACTCACCAATGATTGAAATTAGTCTCGAACTTGCCCAGAAAGTCCCATCTCTTCGCCATGGCCTGGTCTCCCTCTGGCGTTTCCGCAGCCGCGATAGCCTGATTAGCCGACTTTGTGAAATTCGACGTATACAATGCAAAGGTCGAACAAGTCACAATCAAACGCGAATACGCCTATAAAATGGTTCAACAGGGAACCAGAGAAAAGTAGAGTGGAAAACCGTACCCGCAAAAGCTTCGAACTCGTTAGCATACACTCCTTCAAACATGTATCCAAAAAGTCTACATGGTCCCTCAATAACTGGTCCACAGTCGTCACCTTCTCCAACTTCGTCTCGAGCATCCGCCAATTCGGCTCCAGAACCTCGAATGTCGCAAACGCAAGTATCTGTTGTACGAACGACAACATTCTTGCTCTCAACAAACACACACGTAGTCTCCACCGATCGAAATCTTGGTGGTGTGGCATGAGTCTCCGCCACGGCGAAGTTTTTTGCTCGATCCACATTGATGAAAGCGATTGTTCGACGTGTTTGAGGTGTAGGAGGAAACGGAAGAGTAATTGATATCGGAGGATTGTTTTACGAGAGATGACAAGGGAGAGAGGGAATTTGACGGTGTAGTCGAGTGTTAATGCATCGATCGCTGTTGAGGGGCACAGACATTGTAGATGGTGTATAACAATAGCTGATGAATCATACCAAGCATAGACTTTTTATCATCCTTCTCCTTCTTCTGTTCTTCTTGTACTTGATGACCATTCCCATCCTCGGCCCCTTCCTCACCTCGGCCTCCAATCCCCTGCACATTAACAACTTTCAACAGGAAGTCGTACAGCCCACTATCGGCCATCGTCACTTTGACATCTTCACGATACAACGTGTCTTCTCCTTGTGCATCAGTGTTCAATGCTAGATCTAGCAAACTTTGCAACTTGACAATCGACGCTGAACGAGAGGCTTTACGCAGTTCGGTAGATGAAAGGTCGAGAAGGTGCGTGAGGAAGGATGATTGTGAGAGGAAGAAGTATCGTTTCAGTGACCGTAGTCGGGGTATCAGCTGTTCATCCTTGAGTAGGAGTTGAAGGAGTGTGCGGTTAGCGTAAGAATACGCATTTTCAATGAACTTATAAAATCTGTACAAACTTAGGTCAGGCTGGAAGCCAAAGAGGTGTTCAGGAATACATACTTCTCGTTGTCCATTGAAAGCTCCCCGTCACCTGGCGGAAGGTTCTCCGGCTTCAGTTCAATACCGCATTCTCGCATCACGTTGAGGTATTTCCCAGCTAACAGTATCTTATGTTTCCACCCCTCTAGAAGCGGAGGTATACATGCGCCTCCAGGTAATCGACCACTAGGTCGCGGTGGAGGAACACCGGTTTGTGATCGTTTTGAGGAGGCCGAAGTCGACCCATCGCGCAACTTGGATTGACATGGGCTGGCATACATAACAAAAATTTAGATAAAAACACTCACCGTATACCGCCTCTCCCAATACTCATCTGTATAATCCATCTCTAAAATCCCGCGGTTGATGAATTTGCTCTCCTTCACGAGCAACTCCTCGTATGGATCCACAAGCTTTCCAGAGGTAACCCAATCCTTAATCATATCCACATAGGGTTTCCCCGTAGCCTTCAGCAACGTCCCATAAATCGTACTCGCAGTAGGATCTCCGCTCATATTCTGCATCCGATCATGAATGATCGCCAAAACCTCACCGCCTTTCACTGCAATCCCACTCGAGCCCGATACACCGTTCTTCGTAATCTCAGAAAGCACAGCGCGCAGTTTTGCGCCTCCCAGACCTAGCGCTTCGTTCCGAGCTTCTTCTTCCGGATCGATGTCAGATGAGGATGAGGAAAGTGAGGCAGAGTCATCTTGATCGGCTGTCGCGAGCTCCAGGGTAAGTTGGTAGATGAGGGAGAGTGTGTGGACTGTTGGATGCACATAGAACCAGAGCTTTTGGAGCGAAAATTGCGGGGAACTGTTGAATGCATGTTCAAGCTGGGACAAGAGGGTTTGATAGTCCTGGATGGCACGATTGGGAGACGTGACGGTCGTTTGACTGGATCAGCGACTGACCTTGAGCATGTCACGGATGGCCGCACACAACGCGTGATTGACAAGGCCATAGTCGAGATGGCTCCGATGCTCGACAAAAGCTGAGATTGCGGTGTAGTATGTTCCTAATGGAAGGATCCGCTCTATCAGGTCTCTAAGGGACGAATCTGTCAAGATTCAGCTTCATGCTCGAGCTATTAGAACCATGAATTCTCACCCAGTGAAGGCGATACCACAAAACGTATCCCTTGTAATGGATCATCATCTTCTGCAGAATACTCTGGATGGAACGTAATGTATGTTCCCTCAATGCCCTTCACCCTATTCGATGAAGAACACCACTACTTGAGCAAGTGAACCGTTCCACTCACCAACAAAACATAAAGCAAATCTTCCAAAATCATAGCTTCCTGGATCTCCAGTGGAACCCGATCCAACGTCTCTTGCTTCGCCTTTCCCTTCTCTTTAGACTTGGGTGCAGAATTGTTCGACACAACACGAGAATTCAATGGCGCGCGAACGAACGACGTCTCCGCAATGAACGACGATTCATTCTGGTCTGAAGAGATGTATCAAACACTCAGCGCAGCATCGTTTAATGCATCAGGCGTACTTTTTGAGCCTCCCTCGCGAGAATAGTGTATTTGTGCGTCGACTTCGTCGTCGAGTCCATCTTGCATACGATTTCGGCGTACCGAAGCGATTGTTCCTGTGATCTGTCGGAATTGAGAGTCAGGGCTCGTGGTGGGGTGATAGATGGGAGTATTGAACCTTGGTATATTCCCTTGCGGACAAAGCAAAGGTTTTCCTCCGCCGTTCAACTCGTGGGCCGGGTGTGTATGGATTCATGGTGGAATAGATATCGTGGTGATGGTGGACTGGGCTCAAGAAATCCGAATGGCAACAGGCGCGTCTGTCATAAACGAGATCACGTGCTTCCTAAAGTTGATCAACGATTAAATATTTAATAATTGATCCTTCTCGAGTCCTATTTTCTCAAGTTCTCTATGTCAAATTCTACTACCTATGCGATCATTCATGGAGGCAACTGCAGTATTGAGTAGTCCTATACTGAATTCTTACATGTTGATCCTGAGGAGGAGCAAACCATGGATGACTTATGTGATGCACCAACCATGGCTGTTTCAAAGGATCCAGATAGGAGAACATGGTGGGATAGCATCACTTCCAGGATCAGCAAAACTGTGAAAAGGAACATCCATGAACCTTTTTGCAATGCAACTACATTCAACCTCATGTCATGGTATTACCAGAATAAGGGAAGCCTGATGCTTGCTACTGTTGATCAGGTTGTACATAATGTCATGTGCTCAGAAGATTTCAAACTGGAGGATCTTGAGGGTTTCAGTGCTGCCTAAGAGGCTCAATGTCCCTTCAGGAACATTGATCCAGCCACCCCTGACTTTCTCAAGGAAGCAGGTTGGAGTCAAGGATCTGTGACCTTGAAGCTCCCAGCTGAGCATCCCTCTCAAAGAAACCCTGAATTGGAGGCTCCAACAATTACTGTTAGAGGAATCTACTATTGGAAACTCACCAACACTGTTCACACCACATTTGCTGATCCTTCAGCTCACAAATTCCATTACACTCCCTTCCACCTCTATCATAGACACTCTCAGAGTTCAGAACCAGAACATATATACACAGAACTTTACAACTCAGATGCTTTTTTGGAGGAACACAAGAAGCTTTAGAAGTTAGCCTGGGAACCTGGTTGCAGGCTGGATCATTCTGTGGCTGCTATGATGCTCTGGTCAGACTCTACACACCTGGCAAGCTTGGGAACACATCACTTTGGCTGATCTACTGTTACTTCAGAAACCAGTCAAAATACTCATGTTCAAAGCCATCAAACTATGCAGTGCACCATATTGCTTACATTCCAAAGGTGCAGGCTATTTGAACTTCAGTTTGAGATCTTTCTTTCTGACTGTACTGTCACACAGATTCCTGACACAGTTGCAGAACAATACACAGAGATCTTTGGTTCTCCACCTTCCATAGCTTTTCTTACACACCTCAAACAAGACCTCATGCATGCATTATGGGAGTTGCTTCTTGATGACAAGTTTCTCCATGCTTATGAACATGGAATTTGATGAGAAGAGAACAATATTGCTGCTACACTAGCATTGCATCAGTGGAGAGTAAACCAGTTACTCACAATCTGAGGCTAATTGAGGAGCAAGGTAAGATCCAAAGTGAGGAAAAGGTGAATCACAGGGAGTACCAGTAAAGGTAAGACTGAATTGAAAGTAGTGAGGTATGTTGAGCTTATAGTAGCTGTGGTGTCAAGTAGACAAGGAATGTAAAACTCCAGTGAAGAAAGTACACTACTACAGAGGGGTTTATATACTGTAGAGAGTAGCTACACTGGGCAAAGGGTACAATACATGCATGAGTCAGAAACATAAGGCATATGTGCATATAACATGAGTGAGAAGCATGTAAGAGATACAAATAGATGAAACATGACTCTACCATGTGTTACAGGAGTCATAAGATGCAAAGAATGCTTCTACAAGTCATAATCCTTGAGGATATGAGTAATACTAACACAGGCTGTATGTCTATGTGTGTGTCATAAGTATATTAATAGAAACAGATCAATCTAATCATAGCATGAAGCTATGCAGAAGTCCAAAAAATATCTATGCTCAGTCAATGTAGAGCATATTCATCAAGGATGCAGCATGTACTGCCAATGGCAAGTATAAGTGTAAGTGTCATGCTGATTCATTCCTCAACAGAATTGTTGTCAAGTGTGCTGATGGCATAGAGAGGTGCCTCTACCCCTGCATCCTTACTTATTTGGCAGATTATCCTGAAAAGTATGCATCCACTTTTACTGCTGTATGTATTCTGATTTATTTACTTAGGATAATTCTATCTACAATCCAATACCTTGGAAGATGCCCCTGTCCTCAGTGCTACATCTTGAAGGAAGAAATCATTGAATTGGGAACTGAGGCTGACACCAAGTGGTGAAGTGCTACATGGAAGGATACACCTTGAAGGCAAAAGGACATCAAAAAAGCTTGGCATGAAATCTTCAATAAGGGCCAAGCAATCACCAGTATACAAGTGGAGAACTTGCTCAAGCCATCATCCCAAGTTCCTACCACTAAATGTTACAAATGTTGCAGACTCTGAGATTGCTGAAGAGACTGAGGGGACCAAGGAGCAGTCCTACAAGGAATGGGATTTGATGAAGTGCATGGTAATTAGTCTCTGGCAGGAAACTACTGAACTCTGTCAAACACTCAATTGGGAAATATGTGAAAAGGTAGACAAAGCAAGTTGCTACCACAGAGTATACTTCCCCTGCAACAATGATCTGTGATTGAACTCCAAACTTACCATTTCCATTTCTAGACACTTTCTATATTGGACCAGGTATAAGTTTCACTTCATCTGTTGTATTCATGTTGCATCAATTATGTTTGCTCATGCAGACTTTTACCTATGACATATGCCCTCCTCTTTCATATGCCTATATGCCTTATGCCCTATGCCCTATGCTTTCCCCTTATATGCTTCTTCCTTATATTCATCTTCTATGCTACAATTGATCTACTTCCTTAAGTAGACATTGGGACCAGTATATGTACACTGCTTGGACATGTAGATTAGACAAGTCTAATCTTAACATGTGTTACCTCCTCGACTTTGAGTGAATCAGTAGCCATGATAAGTCTACACCTCTTCACCCTTGTTCTAGCATCCTCTCTGGCTTCTTGTCAACATTTGTCCTATGGAGTGTGCAATCTATATGAGTTTGCTGCCTAGAGTACAATGTGAACAGCCACCTGAGGTTAAACAAGCAGCTGCTTTGACCTGTACGGGACAAGCACCTCTGCTCACCCCTTCTACAAGGATAGGCCCTGACTTAGGCATTGTAGAGCCAAAGAAGAAACCTT
>JAEUWN010000784.1:0-25299 GCA_018524465.1 Podaxis pistillaris | reverse complement strand
TGTCCACCAATATACTTTTGCACTTCAAAGGTGCATTTTGTCATTTCCTTCAACAGGTACCACTGTGTACTGCTGCTGCCATACATCCAGTACTGCTAGTACTGCTAACCTCCCACATCCACTACTGCTTGCTACCATGACCCTACCACACCCAGTACCGCTTGCTACCGCTACCCTACTGCATCCAGTACCACTTGCTACCACTACCCTACCACATCCAGTACCACTTGCTACTGCTACCCTACCACCTCCAGTACTGCTTGCTACTACTACCCTACTGCATCCAGTACCACAGGGTGCCGCTACCCCACTGCACACAGTACCACTTGCTACTGCTACCCTACCACATCCACTGCCACTGACTGCCGCCGCCCTGCGGTATCCAGTACTGCTGGCTGCCGCTATCCCATTGCACCGCTGGCAGCGATTCACCCAGAGCTTTAATGACCAAGTTACTTAACAATCTCTAGTAGTGGTAACTTTCGTGAAAAAGACTTCAGCTGGACTCAACCTCAATGTGAAACGCCTTCCCACCACAGTCGACATGGCCATGGGACCGGGCTAGAGTATATAAAGCACGATCGGCTACTGTAGACCGTCATTTAATTCCTTGTCATGGTAAAGATACCTCTTCATTCACAGTATTTCTTCATTCATAGTATTTACTACCACTGAATAGTAAAGATACCCTCTAAATAGCATTGAGTACCACCGTTGGACATATGCGGCGATGGTACCGTTGAATAACGTTGAGTACCGCTGCCTGGCATATGCGGTAGGTCATGGTACCGCGACATGGTACCGCTTTTTTAAGCGGTACCATGTTGCGGCACCCCGCGGGACCCTGCGGTAGAGTGCGGCAGCGGGTGCAGCAAATTCACGATGCCCGAACGCGAGGGGCTTTCCGGAAAATGTGCACGTCGAGTGTGAAAGGAACTATCCCCGGGAAGGCAGCCATTATTGCACCTTGGTGCTTGGCTGATCATTTACACCCTAGGCAAGTAGGTAAAAGACTTCGTTTCGGGCGCCAACGCTAACACACTGCCTTCGAAGTTTCGGACATCTGACCAAGCTCAGCTATCGTCAAAAAGGCAACCGATCACACACAATATCTGAAACCAGATTAATTTCATTCGAAACAGAAGGCACAGTCGGATTAAACGTTTCTAGAGTGGAGCGGAACGCAGGCCGGAAGGAGAGAACAAAAGAAAGGAAAAGAAAAAAGACAATGACAGTCTTGCAGAATCGATCACAGATCGACTGAAAGTAAGCTACCCAATGAATCTTACGCCGCCTTCTCTTCAGTTTCCGGTCCTTGAGGCTTCCCCGTTGACGCTTCTGAGGTCTTGACTTTGGGTTCCTTTAATGTTATCTCTACCTTGCCAAAGAGGTGATCCTCGATCATCTGTCCAGGTAGGACCATCTAAGGAGAAGCTTCAGACATGATCATTTGAATATCTTGAGGTAAGACGCACCCAAAAGCTCTTCAATAGTAGCACTTTCTCCGTGCTCTTCAAGTCAGAGTTGTCGAGGACTTGAGTAGCATGTGCTTTTGCTGTGATGAGGTTGACGACGCCGAAGACCCAGTGGTCTCCACTAGTAAGGCAGAACTTGAGGACTCGGCGCCCTTTGCGTCCATACCTTTGCCTATGGGGATTTTGGCGGTCAGGACACTGATATCTCATAGATCTGTTGGTGTGACGTACGCCGCACAGCATGTGGCAATTGCCTGATACACGCCTGAGTTAACTATGTCCAGGAGAAATGTAAATGAGGTCTCTACAACGCTGCGTAGTCGCCGGGGTGGTGACTTACTGCCCCGCAAAGAAAACCATTCTCTTCGTTTGGCCTCCATGAAAAGAATCTCCCAGTCCAAATTGTCAGCTAAGTCTGTCAAGGACAACCTGTCCTCAAGATGCTCGGCAAGGTTTTGATAGGTCCCCTGAACTTTAACTAGTCAGGTCGCAAACTATGGAAAGAGAAAATGAGACATACAGTCTCCGAGATCGAGAGCATCCAGAAGTTGTTCTCTGATTTCTTCATCCAATTCACAGTTTGGTAATCCACCATTTTCGGTGCCCCCGTAACCAACAATTGTCAGCAAGGCGTAGTCAACTTCTCCGGTGAGATATGTTCTGTGAACCTTCGCTCCGTCTGTATGTTCGATCTCCACTGCTTCATGATCTGCGGTTATCCGGGCGAGCCAAAACTCTAGTCTACAGGTGGTCGGGTGATGGTCGGCAAGGGCATCAAAATAAGCATCAATCATCACCCTCGCTACACGTTCTGACTATTAATAGTCGAGTAAAAAGCAACGTGGGCGCCGCGAGAGGAAAATACTCACGGGACCGTAATAACGACGCCTCTTTTTCTGTAATCTGTTGTTTAAATCCTTGATGTGTTCATCGTTGATAGGATAATGATACATATGAAGTTGCTTGAAGCTGTCCGACTTGGATGTTTCCAGGATGTCGTTGATGGGATACCAAGCTAATACCTGAATGCCGAGTCTCTTGAAATTGTCGGCAGTCTTGACGTCCGAGAGACTCATTGCCTTTGTATTTGATATATGTCAATCGGCAACAAGTGGACCCATAGGTCATTACTTACTTTGAACGTATCCTCCAAATAACTTCTGGTAACAACTCGCCCGACAAAGTTCCGCAAATGGTTTGGATTAAAAGACAGCGAGTATAGTGCATTGAGGTAATCATTGCGAGCTTTTTCATCGGGCACGTTGCTTTGAATTTGATTTTTGACGGGTGCCAGAATTTCGACTTCAAGTTCCCCTCGCGCTCGTTTGGTGCCCCATTCCTGGCCATTCTCCATGATCAGCTTGTCGAGGCGCAACAGAAAGTCGGGACCAAGGTCTGAAGCATCGGAAGCCCTGAGGATTGAAGATGTATCTAGGAGGTAGGAGAATGCTCATGAGCACTCGCGTGGACAATATTCGTATGGGACAATACCTTGAACTGGAACGGCCATTTGACTATGTAGGAGTGGCAAGCACTATGTTCTCGCTTTGGTGGGGAGCTGCGCATTGGGGCACACATCCGTTAAATATTAAATTCTGTCTACGAATTCGTTGTCTGTAGCGTGCATTGCTCGGGGGGAATGGTCACCACATTTCTAACTCGATCCGAGAGATCTGGCAGGTATTGAATTATTGAAAAGGTCCGATGTGGCAATAGTCTTGAATCTAGATCGAGTTATATATAGGGATCAATGACATATTGGTCACGGGTGGTGACAAGACTGCACTGCGTTGCGCACTTTTGCTCTCCCTCTGCCCTCAACGTTGTTGTCTCGCCCCCGATGTTTTCTTTGTTCCACCATAAGCCTGTACTTGGCGTGCTGCGGAGAATCATACTCTGGCTCCTATCCCGCGTCAGGAAGCTGTTTCGTATCAAATGGTTCCATGATTCGAGCCCCAAAAAGACGATCCAAACCTTGCCACTCGAAATATTATGCGAAATTTTCAGTCATCTGGATAGTCAGGGGCTACTTGCTATCAAGCTGGTACGTTCTAATACTGCTTCTAAGTCAAAACATCGCCATTTATTTTTTCCAGACTTGCAGGGCATTCTACAATGCTACGAAGTCACGACAGTTCTGGCAACGTCTCGCCAAAACGTGTCAGTCGCTAAGCGGTGGGTCGGAAATCGGCGAATCTGTGGAGGGACATGCAGTTTCGGACCTTGAGCGGTGGGCTATACGGAGGCTGCGAGTTCATGAATCCTGGTTTCTGGATGCACCTCTTGCCTTTCGTGCCCGTCAAATCCAGTATCCACAAGAGCAGGCGATATGTCGTAGGAAGCTTCTTCCAGGTGGGCGGTGGCTCATAGCAATTACCCTAGAAGGCCAAGTCTTCGTCTATGACCTGGACTCATCTTGCGCTGAGCACCGATTACTTTTTGATTCGGGAGAGTATGACAGAGAAGATAGAACGCGCGATAATCTCACGGCTTTCACGGTTTGGGTTGGACCGTTAGCGAGGACGCTGTCATTTCGCGTCGTTCTATGGAGGATAACGGGACCCACTGCTGGTGAGCTCTCACCCAACTAGGGGGAACTAAGAATTAACTATATTTACTTAGTGGGGCGCGTGACTAGGACGCTTATATACGAAGTGAATCTCCCAAAGGATGGAGATATCTCTCATTTCATGACAAAACCAGTGTACGCCTCGCGCAGCTACCAAAACATGGGAAAACCTTGTGTAGGAATATCGGACAGATACTTGGCGGAAATACGGGCTGTTCGGAATGGAGATGGTAGCTTCCGGCTGGCGTTATTCTTCTGTCAGTACGTGGCGGATGAAAGCAGTGACTCACTATTTGAAGTCCACGCAGAGCTTGCTACCACTAAGATTCTGGTGCGTGTTGCTAGGTTTCTGTTTTTCGTACGCTAATGTTTCATAGTATCATATCTACTTCACTCCCCATGGCCAATTCGTGACAGCAGGCACAGATTTCATTGAGGTTTACACTGTTGAACAGGTTAGAAGCCTCAAAGCGCAGCAGAAACTATCACCTCTGCACACGGTTCAGCTCACGTCTCGTATCCATGACGTTGTGGGACCCTTTCTTCATCAGAATTTCTTCTGGATAGCATCTGTTCTCGGTGGGGAGGAATTGCTGTTGGTGCGACTATCTCAAGAAGTATCCGATCCTCCCCTGGTTACAACACTCGATCACCGCTCTGGGGAAATAGATCGTACATTGGGGTCTGCTTTCTTCAATCAAACTGCGACTGTTGCCATCCACTCCGACTGGACATTAGACATACGAGCATACTCTTGGGATACGGAGCTGGCGCAATGTCATTTTCAAATCAAAAAATGTCAGCTTCGTGAGCTTCATGAGCACCATGCTTCAGCAAACGTTTTCAAGATAGTGGGTGTAGACACAGCGACAGGTCGGGTTGTATTGCTACACCGGCACAACAAACTATGTATTGTTCTTGATACAAGATAAACAACACACCTCATATATATATATTTCGACCACTTGTGTTTCCTCTATTCTCCGAATGAGGGCATACCAGAATCGTCAGAAACGTTCGGAGCCGAATAAGAACGTCATGACAACATTACGATAAAGGCATGGGCCCGGGGCTGACAACGGCCCAAGGACGGCTGCGCGGAAAGCCTCCGGTGACAGGGACAAGCGAACGCCGTATTTTCGTAGAGTTTCTGCGTAGCATTCAGTATTTGTCACATAAAGGTACATAACTACAACAAACTGGATGTAAGCTATGTGATGGGCAACTCAGTCAAGTTGGGTGAGTTGCGATCCTATAATACTACCCGGCTACAATAAGGACACGTCATTTATCAATCATACAAGCGAATATCAATGAATATACCTAGTAATATTGCTGTGGGAAGGAAGGATAGATGTCGGAGTCACTAGCGGAAGTAGAGTAAACGTCCGACATAAGCAGATCAGGGAGACCCTCGACAGGGTGTAAGAGAGGGGCCGTCCGTGAACCAGTATGAAATAGCAGGGGCTAGTTCTGTGCTTGAGGCACGATAATCCATAACGCATGAATACTGCACTCCTACGATGCCAGCCGTTATTTTCTAGTTTTCAAAATTTTCGAGTTTGGTAGTGGAGTCAGCTTGTCATTTCTGACTCAACCACGGACTTCGGGGCATGTTTTTGCCTGTTCACCTTCATTTCGGTTGTCTCTGGCATTCCTTATATCCCCGTAAATCATACAAACACGGACAATACTGAATAGACCACCGAGCAGGGCAAATGGGCTTGTGGGGGGGGGCCATGCCACGGGGACTTCCTATCAATATTCCAATTTCTCACGCACAAAATACCCATGACTTGCGCCGATGCGGCCCCCTGGCACGGGGCTAAGACTTGCCATGCCGCATCCTTCCGGTATCTGCCCGTTCATGAATCACTATCACGTCGAGTCCAATTCGGCTCTGAACGTTTCTGACGATTCTGGTCACCCCCGTCTCCGAATCTTCCGCTCCGTTCATCTCTTCAACCTGTGTCACGTCTTTGTTCCACAGATGTTCCAAGCTCGCCAGTTTCATTTCCGAGTCTTTGCAGGGCCGATTCCGTTTTCCTTTGAACTTCCGGGCAGCTGCAAGACAAAAGATAGCCATACATATTTTGGAGATGTGCCCAAGACCTGCACAATGACCAGTCCAGAAAGAGACGTTTTCAGAGGCTTCCAAACCTTTCTATACACCAGATGAACTTCCGGTTCCATTAGAGCGTCAGGTTCTAAGTACGGATATGCTCAGCGTATATCCTTGGGCGGGGCGTATTTTTCGACATGGGGCACTTTGTCTCGGTTCGTACAGAGAGTCTGTACTGCTGATGTATTTTCACTGCCATTCCCTGAAGAACAACTGCATTCCATTCTTGCCACCAGGACGAAGCTCTTGCGCGGATCATGGGTATACAGCTTCAATTCCAGGTCCGTAATGAGTTCGACGGCTCGGTCAAGAATCGTTTCTTAACCGACATTGATCTGATTAACATTGGCTATAGTAACGAGGAGCTGTAGATAAACACAAGACAGAGTGTGGCCAAAAGCCAGCTGGGTCCTTACATGGAAATTGAGAAGTTGACTGTCTTAGTGAAAGGAGAGTGTATCATGAGGAAGGAATGGGGTGATCCGTGTGCGACAAAGAGAACGAAATCTCAAGCAGTTGTAGATGAGATTAGATGAAAGGAACCAGGAAGAGACAAATCATTAGAACGGGTATCAGTTCATAGTCCTTGGGCCTTTTTCCTAGCATCTTTTTCTACCACGCATCTTTCATGGACTATCTTCTTTCATGGACTATCTTGGGGGTCCAGCCAGGTCTCGAGGATTTTGCATCTGGGCAGATTGTGCCGTAGCACTGTGGGATGAATTATTGCGCAAGCTGAACCAGATTCGAGTAGTCAACTACGTGCCAGACTGTGAGTGATACCCTATTCGTTAATCCATCTATCCATCTGAGTCCCACATTATTAGACCAGTATATTCCCGAGCTTGTCTACACCTAGCAGGACACAATGTACTTTTACAGCCCTGACGGTGATTGGTGGTTCAAACTTGTTCGCGCACTTTTTGAGCACCTCCGAGTGTCATCAATTGATTTGAATAGTGACGTGCAAAGGCTCAAGGTCCTGGTGAATCTTGACTTTAGAAGAATATCCTTCCTGAGGCCTATGCTCGTTGGAGGTATAGAACTGTAGGCATTGTTGCAGAAAGTAAGGAATTTCAACTACATACACAAGCTCGCCACTTATATTTTCCCAGACCTCGCTAAAATCCCAACTTATTCACTGTTCAAAGATCATTGCTTTATCTCAATTTGCCCGGCGCATCTTCCAGAAGTCTAAGCGGCCGCCCACTTACGCAATTGGGTCTGGAGACAAGAAAGCTCTCCTCACAGAAAATTGTTATGGCCGGGTTACTCTTATCCCATACCCCAAGCAACAAAAGATTCTGAAGCAGCTCTATGATATGCTTACGACGTCACATCCAGTTGATGTTGACTCATCTTCGTTACTCATTACACCGCCAACACGATGAGTTAGGCCACATGTATGTGTAAAGGAAATATATTCGTTAGTACACAGGGGTCTAAGTGCACATAACATACGAACATCTCAAAATATTGTTCCAAGCAAACGAGGGAGCTACGAGAGTGGCAGCGACGGCCAAGGAGGAAATCAGGCCTAAAACAGCCCCTCTAGGAGAGGCCATATCGAAGACCCCGCAGAAGCAGTGGGAGAACTATCCACCTTTATCGACAGCATTAATGGAACCCTTATCGACACGCCAGAACTGAGGAACTTCTCCCTGGGTCATCTCCTCGCCATATACGTTCAACTTCGTGGACATCGACACCTACAACGAACTCATGAAGCTGGTCAAGGAGGTCGAATTCCATGTCATTGGCTACGGGCAGATCTGGACCCAACTGAGCTTCTGGGCCTAATCTCACGCGTCGCTCGAACTAGCTTACTGCACTGTAGATGTAACCACGTAGTCACTCTGCTGCTAGTACACCCCCCCCCCCCCCTTTTTTTTTTTCCCTTCTGCAACCATCGAATATAACGTCGTGCCCCGGAGTCGGTGAGCGAACGTTCGTTATCCATGAGCTTGGATCAAAGCTTACGGGGTCCAAATATACCTACGCTAGAACCGCTAAGGCAACCTGGAGCAAGGGAAAAGATTGGGGGGGGGGGGGGGGTTTCCAGGAACTCATCCAACCTAACCTTCGGGGCAATGTTGCAAACAATCACCAGAGAGACGTGAACAACATCTGCCAAGAAACCCCCTACGGCCACGAACAGACCGGGATTAATAATGATGTCGAAATCCCTTTGAATAGAACCCGACCACATAAGCAACGATATTTGGTGTGTTTTCCGTGCTGCAGACCGGTAGTTGATTCTCAATTCGTCTTGTGTTTTAGCGGGGAGTAAGATGTTAACAGGGTTAGGCGTGGAGTGGCAGGACACGCTCAAGAGGGCTGCGAATGACCATTGAGATGTAATGCGTGTGTTTTTGATTCGGCTTCGCTTGTTCCAATTCCTGTTGTAGGTATATAGTGTATCTTGTCCGTATCACCTGTAGTGCTTAGTGCTGTGTCAGAAACACCGGGCGACCCCCAAACATCAGCACTGATGTTGAGAAGCTTGACTTGGGCGACTCCGGGGCACTGACGATTCGTTGTTGGGTGAACACGAGGGGCTTTTCGGAAAATGTGTACGTCGAGCGTGAAAGGAACTATCCCCGGAAGGCAGCCATTATCGCACCTCGGTGCTCGGCTGATCGTTTACACCCAAGGTAAGTAGGTAGGAAACTTCGTTTCGGGTGCCAACGCTAACAGGCTGACCCTCGAAGTTTCGGTCATCTGACCAAGCTCAGCATTGTCAAAAGGCAACTGATCACACATAATATCTGAAACCAGATTAATTTCATTCGAAACGGAAGGCACAGTCGAATTAAACGTTTCTAGAGTGGAGCGGAATCCAGGCCAGAAGGAAAGAACAAAAGAAAGGAAAAAGAAAAAAAAAGACAGTGACAGTCTTGCAGAATCGATCACAGATCGACTGAAAGTGAGCTACCCAATGAATCTTACGCCGCCTTCTCTTCAGTTTCCGGTCCTTGAGGCTTCCCCGTTGACGCTTCTGAGGTCTTGACTTTGGGTTCCTTTAATGTTATCTCTACCTTGCCAAAGAGGTGATCCTCGATCATCTGTCCAGGTAGGACCATCTAAGGAGAAGCTTCAGACATGATCATTTGAATATCTTGAGGTAAGACGCACCCAAAAGCTCTTCAATAGTAGCACTTTCTCCGTGCTCTTCAAGTCAGAGTTGTCGAGGACTTGAGTAGCATGTGCTTTTGCTGTGATGAGGTTGACGACGCCGAAGACCCAGTGGTCTCCACTAGTAAGGCAGAACTTGAGAACTCGGTGCCCTTTGCGCCCATATCTTTGCCTGAGGGGATTACGGCGGTCAGGATACTAATATCCCATAGTTCTGTTGGTATGACGTACGCCGCACAACATGTGGCAATCGCCTGAAACACGCCTGAGCTAACTATGACCAGGAGAGATGTAAATGAGTCCTTAGTAACGCTGCATAATCGCCGGGGCAACGACTTACTGCTACTCAGAGAAAACCATTCTCTTCGTTTGGCCTCTACGAAGAGAATCTCCCAGTCCAAACTGTCAGATAAGTCCATCAAGGACAACCTGTCCTCAAGATGTTCGGCAAGGTTTTGGTAGGTCCCTTGAACTTTAACTAGTCAGGTCACAGACTATGCAAAGAGGAAGCGAAACATACGCTCTCCGAGGCCGAGAGTATCCAGATCTTCTTCTCTGGTTTGTTCATACTGTTGACAGTATGGTAATCTACCATTTCTGGTGTTTTTGTAACTGATGATTGTCAGCAAGGCGTAGTCAACTTCTCCGGTGAGATATGTCCTATGAACTTTCGTCCCGTCCGTGCGTTCGATCTTCACTGCTTCATGGTCTGCGGTTATCCGGGCGAGCCAGAACTCCAGCCTGGAGGTGGTCGGGTGATGGTCGGCAAGCATATCGAAATGAGCATCGATCATCACCCTCGCGACACGCTCTGACTATAATAAACGTGTAAAAAGCAAGATAGTCGCCGGGAAAGGAAGATACTCACGGGACCGTGATAACGACGCCTCTTTTTCTTTAATTTGTCGTTCAAATCCCTGATGTGTTCATCGTTGATAGGATAACGGTACGAATGGAGTTTCTTGAGGCTGTCTGACTTGGAAACTTCCAGGATGTCGTTGATGGGATACCAAGCTAATACCTGAATGCCGAGTCTCTGGAAGGTGGCGGCAGTCTTGACGTCTGAGAGACTCATTGCCTTCACATTTGTGTCAATCAGTGGTAAGTCGACCCATGGGTCGTTACTTTAAACGTATCCTCCAAATAACTCCTGGTAACGACTCGCCCGACGAAGTCCCGCAAGTGGTTCGGATTAAAAGATAGCGAGTACAGTGCATCGAGGTAACCACTGCGAGCCTTTTCATCGGGTACGTTGCTTTGAATTTGATTTTTGACGGGTGTCAGAATTTTGACATCCAGTTCCCCTCGCGCTCGTTTGGTGCCCCATTCCTGGGCATTCTCCACAATCAGCTCGTCAAGGCGCAAAAGGAAGTCAGGACCGAGGTCTGAAACGTCGGAAGTCTTGAGGATTGAAGACGTATCTAGGAGGTAGAAGAATGCTCGTGAGTATTCGCATGGACAATATTCGTATGAGGCGGCACCTTGAACTGGAACTGCCATTTGACTATGTAGGAGTGGCAAGCACTATGTTCTCGCTTTGGTGGGGAGCTGCGCATTGGGAGACACATCCGTTAAATATCCAAATCCTGCCGACGAATTCGTTGTCTGTAGCGTGCATTGCTCGAGGGGAATGGTCACCTCGTTTCTAAATCTAACTCCTTCCAAGTGATCTGGCGAGTCCTGATTTATTGAATGTGATCGATATGACATGATCTTAAATCCAGATGGAGGTAGAGAGATCAATGACGTGTTGGTCACGGATGGCGACAAGTGCAGACTGCACGCGTCGCGCACCTTTGCCCTCCCTTTGCCCTCAACGTTGTTGTCTCGCCCTCGATGTTTTCTTTGTTCTACCATAAGCCTGTACTTGGCGTGCTGCGGAGAATCATACTCTGGCTCCTACCCCGCGTCTGGAAGCTGTTCCGCATCAAATGGTTCCATGGTTCGAACTCCCAAAAGACAATCCAAACCTTGCCACTCGAAATATTATGCGAAATTTTCCGACACCTGGATAGCAGGGGGCTCCTTGCTACCAAGCTGGTACGCTCTACTAGTACTTCTAATTGACAACGTTGTCATTTACTTTTTCCAGACTTGCAGGGCGTTCTACCATGCTACACAGTCGCGACAGTTCTGGCAACGTCTCGTCGAAACGTGTCAGTCGCTAAGCGGTGGGTCGGAAATCGGCGAATCTGTGGAGGAACGTGCAGTTTCGGACCTTGAGCGGTGGGCTATACGGAGGCTGCGAGTTCATGAATCCTGGTTTCTGGATGCACCTCTTGCCTTTCGTGCCCGTCAAATCCAGTGTCCGCAAGCGCCGATGATAAATCGTAGTAAGCTTCTTCCAGGTGGGCGGTGGCTTATAGCAAATACCCTGGAAGGCCAATTCTGGGCTTATGACCTTGACTCAACTTGCACCGATCGCCAATTACTTTTTGATCCGGGAGAGTACGACAAAGAAGAGAGAACGCGTGATAATCTCACGGCTTTCGCGGTCTGGGTTAGACCATCAGCGGGGGCGCTGTCATTTCGTGTTGTTCTATGGAGGATAGCGGGACCCACTGCAGGTGAGCTCTCAATTAGCGAAAAGGGAACTAAGAATTAAGCATATTCATTCAGTGGGGCATGTGACTAGGATGCTCATATATGAAGTGAATCTCCCGGAGAATGGAGAGATATCTGATTTCATGGCGAAACCGGTGTACGCCTCGCGCAGCTACCAAAACATAGGAAAACCTTGTGTAGGAATATCGGACAGATACTTGGCGGAAATACGGGCGGTTCGGAACGGAGATGGTAGCTTCCGGCTGGCGTTATTCTTCTGTCAGTACGTGACAGATGAAAGCAATAATTCACTATTTGAGGTCCACGCAGAACTTGCTACCACTAAAATTCTGGTGCGTATTGCTAGGTTTTTGCTTTCTTGCGCTAACGTTTCGTAGTATCATATCTACTTCACTCCTCGTGACCAAGTTGTGACAGCAGGCATGGACTTCATTGAGATTTACACTGTTCAACAAATTAGAAACCTCGAAGCGCAGCAGAGACTATCGCCTCTGCACAGGGTTCAGCTCGCTTCTCGCATCAATCACCTCGTGGGACCATTCCTCCATCAGAACTTCTTCTGGATAGCATCCGTTCTCGGTGGGGAGGAATTGCTATTGGTGCGACTACCTCAAGAAGTATCCGATCCTCCCCTGGTTACAACACTCGATCACCGCTCTGGGGAAATAGATGACACACTGGAGTGTGCTTTCTTCAATCAGGCTGTGACTGTTGCCATGCACTCCAATTGGACATTAGACATCCGAGCATACTCTTGGGATATGGAGCTGACGCAATGTCATTTTCAAATTAAAAAATGTCAGCTTCGTGAGCTTCATGAGCATCATACTTCAGCAGAAGTGTTTAAGATAGTGGGTGTAGACACAGCAACAGGTCGGGTTGTATTGCTACACCGCCACCACAAATTATGTATTGTTCTTGATACAAGATAAACAACACATCTCATATATATATATTTCGACCACTTGTGTTTCTTCTATTCTCCGAATCTTCCGCTCGATTCATCTCTTCAACCTACGTCACGTCTTTGTTCCACAGATGTTCCAAGCTCGTCAGTCTCATTTCCGAGTCTTTGCAGGGCCGAGTCCGTTTTCCTTTGAGTTTCAGGGCAGCTGCCTGACAAAAGATAGCCATAATTTCGAGATGTGTCCAGGATCTGCACAATGACCGGTCCAGAAGGGGACATTTTCAGAGATTTCCAGACCTTTCTATACACCAGATGAGTTTCTGGTCCTACTAGAGCGTCGGGTTTTAAGTTCGGATATGCTCAGCGTACAATACTTGGGCGGGACGTGTTTTTCGACCATGGGGGACTTTGCCTTGGTTCGTACAGAGTCTGTACTTCCATTGTCATTCCCTGTGAAGAACAACTGCATTCCATTCTTGCCACCAGGGCGAAGCTCTTGCGTGGATCATGGGTATACAGCTTCAATTTCAGGCCCGTAATGAGTTCGGCGGCTCGGTCAAGAAACGTTTCTTGACCGACATTGATCTGATTAACATTAGCTATAGTAACGAGGAGCTGTAGAGAAACACAAGGCAGACAGTGGTCAAAAGCCAGCTGGGTCCTTACATGGAAATTGAGAAGTTGACTGTCGTAGTGAAAGGAGAGTGCGTCATGGGGAAGAAATGGGGTGATCCGTGTGCGAGAAAGAGAACGAAATCTCAAGTAGTTGTAGATGAGAATAGATGAAAGGAACCAGGAAGAGACAAATCATTAGAATGAGTATCAGTTAATAGTCTTTGATGGCCGGGACTGGGATGGCTTGCGAGTCTTCCTTCGATGCGGAAAGTTATGACGAAATCTAGAATAAATTAATTAAATATTCTTTTAGGACCAAGTAAAACTTACCATTGACAAGACCTTCAACAATTCCTCATCAGAGGGCTTACAACCAAGCCCTGCCGACCTCCGGAAATTCGAAGACGACACAGCATCCCACTCCCACCCATCAAGAACATCATCAACCCCGGCTCTAGCGCGGTTCTTCACAGTCAGGATCTGCTCAGATGTCATCATGCTCTCCAACCGTTCAAGCACCTCCGCAACACTTGGCCTCTGATCTGGATCGTGATTCCAACAATCTTCCAGAAGACGCCATGCCTCATCCGTCGCTTCCTCTACCATCTTTTCGGGCGGTGGCCGACTCGGCTGTTGACGAGAATTGAACAACTTCAATGTGACGGCTTCAGCTCCTCTGATTTCGTAGAAGGGGATCTCGCCGGTAAAGATTTCATATGCTGTAGATGCGAAAGAGTAGACGTCGGAGGCGGGCGTGGGCGAGCTGTCCTTGTCCAAGGCTTCTTGGAGGAAGAGTTCTGGGGCTTTCCATCGAGTTGTGCCACCACTACGTCCGGGCTCGGATCCAAGGGAAGACCAGACCAGGATGTTGTCGCCTAGCAGAGTGGAGAGGCCGAAGTCTGCAAGACAGGCGCGACCAGTGGATGTGACGAGGATATTATTGCCTTTGATGTCACCGTGGACGATGTTAAGGCTGTGCAGGTACTGGAGACCGCTGGCAATGTCATGAATCTGATTGATTGATGTTTTAAAAAAAGACTTCGAAGCACTGAGCAAAGAACAGACTCACCAAAGGAATCCGAGGAACGTGGGGGTTCTGCTTTAGGTAGTTCACGATATTGCCGTTTTCCATCCACGGTGATACCAGTCCGAATCTGTTCCTTCGAACCTCGTTGATATAAATACCGTAGAATGGTAGGATGTTTGGATGGAATAGTTGTCCCCATAATAGCGCTTCGTGAGAGAGCATCTGATGTAAAAATTGGTTCGGCTGCGCATAACAAAAATCAAGGCAGCATTAACTTACCTTGAGCAAGGGTTGTGTAGGCATCCGCTGGTACGTTCTTAATAGCTTGAGACAAACCACTTGGTCGTGCGACATAGCTTTCCAAACGTTCCCATAGCGTCCTTCATCAACCGCGTCACTTCCGAGCATCTCAACGCTGTTGAGTTTGAAACAACGAGGATACAATCCGGACCTTGTAGATAGGCGGGTCAGGGCTTTGAGAATGATTGCTCGATCTGGTCCTCGCAGCGAGGGGGAGTCCAATACCTATGAGACCAAGTCAGTAATGAGCGATAGGAGAAGGAGATCCGAGGGACTGACAACTTGCAGGGAATCCAAAATCTGTTGAGCTTCGTCGCCCCGATACGCGAGAAGAGCCTTGTACTTGGCTTGGTCTTGGAGGACGTCTGTTGTGAGCTTTCGCATCAGTCGATCTGTGACGCTGTTACACGAGAACCTGTAAGACTAGGAGAGATATCATTTTACATCAAAAACCTACGAAGGCTGCGCGTGTGTGTCACGACTGCTATCTGACGAAGCCATTGGTTGTTTGGTTCCTTGAGCATCTGTTGACAAGATAAATTAGATCGGCCCAAGATACTGGTGGAAGGGTTGATCTGACCTCGGGAAAATGTATTAGCCCTCACGCGAGAAACCCCCGTGACTATCGAAAGTCGAGGTCGGAGGGTTTTTGCTGGAGCGGTTCCCTGTGAGGGTTCAAGCTGTGAGGGACTTGGCGGGGTGCTTGAAGTTCCATGTGAATCCGAGCTTGACTCCAAGTCTTGGGGGCCCCCGTTGACAACCCGAAAACGACGCAAGGGAGTCAGCGGTGCAATGTCCGGATGGGGTCGGGTCGTGGGAGGGGGTGAGGAGAAAGAAGATGCATAAGAAAGCAGAGTGTCATCTGTTCTGTAGTCCTCCACTTGAAGACCAGCTCCTGGTACGTTGAGACTGTCGCCTGGAGTGGGATTGATCGGGTACTCCCACAAAGGGAAAGGTGTGATCGTAGTCTCCGGCGCTCGAAGGGAGCTGTCTTCCGAATCACTCTCCACGAGCTTCTGGTTCTGGGCAAGTGATCCGGGAACGTCGTCGTCTGGGGTTTCTAATTCAGGAGTATCTGGGGTAAAGGGGGTGAAAGGTGTGTAAGGAGTATGGGGCGTGAGTGGGCTAGCCTTCGATGGACGTCGTGGCTTTCGAGGTCCAAAAAACGATACGCGGGAGTCAGCAGCAGATGCGGGTCCGGAGGAGGTTTCAAGGTGGGGTAACCGGGGTCTGTGAAGTTCAAGTACATGCTGCCACCTTTGCTCCGTCTCCAAATCCAGACCCCTACGACGGTCCGCCCTGTTTGGCGAGTTGGCTTGCAGGGTACTATCGCTGCCAGTATATTCCGACAATGAAATTACGAAGAGACGGTCCGCGAATGAGTCCGAGGCGTCGCGCGTGCCATCCAAATCGTCCTTCGTCATCATCGTGCGCCTGCTTGTTCCAGCAATAGGTGGTCTGGGTCCGCCTCTCCAAGTGCTCTGCCCGTATGCGGGATCGCATTGCATATAGCCGTGAGTGTCAGGGGATTCGGGGGAAGGGGAAGTGGCCATCCTACACCAGGTAGAGGACGAAGGACTTTAGGCTCTTGACATGCCCTCTTTATGAGGAATCCTCGCACCGCCGTAGCGAGAAGATCTACACCTATTTTTGTGTGCGAGCATGTAGATGGCGGCATGCGCAGCCATTTATGACGCGTGACGCCCCATTATACCCGAGCCAGCGCAGAAATCCGTTGACAAACAGAGAGCGGTCTACTCGCATCAGCTCTCGTGATCATGGCGACCCCATGACAGGGGCTCACCCAGATAAACCTGTGGACGGCCAAGTGACAAGGAAGCACACAAAATGCGTGCTTTGAAGCCGCTTGTGCCGTACATCTTCACACGACAATATCTGGTATGCATACGCCGATGTCGGGAGAGAACAGCCTTGAGATCCAAGGCCTTATGAGCATGCCAATTATCTGAGCAATGTTTCCGAGTCAGGTCACAGCAGCGGATGTGGGGTCTTTGGATAACGATTCAGACTATGATTGGTTGAGAGGAGAAAAACTCCCAGTAGCAACAGCTTAACCTCACCTGTTCAGCAGTTCCGGGAGATAGAATCAAAGCGAGAATCCAATGATGGCAACCATCCCTGCGGCGTAGGGCGGTGAGACGATGACGCGGTTGGTAGTAGGGCAGCTGTTAGTCGGCCGAAGAGTCTACGTTGCTCACTGGAGATTCTCGCGATTGATCCGCAAAGGACTCGTACAAGCCGACTACAGGTGTAGAATCCAGCAACATGACATAGATGACCACCCATCTGCATCAGAATCAGCAGGACACGGGGACATGCGCCCAAGTTGATGAGCCATGATCAACCAGCATGAGTCCATGACACGAGCGCCTAGACTCTCACTCCACGGTCATAGAAGGTCAAACAGGTGCGCAAAAATACGAGAAAAAAGACTGAAATAATGTTCGATGTCCAGGGGATTTTATATCAGATGTAACGAGCACGGCCATCAAGGGAAGGCCGGGGGGAAGAGGAGAGGAAGGGAAAGTGGTCAATGCGTAGGTGCCAGCGGACTTTCAATGGTTATGCAAGCCAAACTTGAACTTTAGTCAGTCGCGTCAAATTCAACCATCCCCCCTTCTTTTCCCTCCTCCCTCCCACATCTCCCTCACAATGTCTGAGAAACCCACAGGATATCGCGTCGAGTACGCCCCTTCCAACCGCGCAAAATGCAAAGGTCGGAATATTTTTTCTCTACATCAGATAATACCAATCCAACGCTCATGGTTGTTTGTTTATCCTAACTGATGTTGGTTTATGTTCGGATATGCAGGTCCCAAACCATGTTCAGGTTGGTAGCTTTATCCCCTATTTCCCATCAACTTTAACTGACACACCGCCATAGGTACTACCATTTCCAAGGGTGACCTCCGCTTTGGCACCTTGGTCGAGTTTCGCGGTGCACATAACTTGTACGTTATCCCACGCGCGCATTGCCACTTGTTTGACGTCGCTAAGTCGAATCTTCGTAACACAATAGCGCATGGAGGCACTGGGGTTGCGTAACACCCAAAATTCTTGAAAATGTCAAGAAGAACCTAAGCGAGCCCAACGAGCTCGACGGTTATGGCGAACTCAATGAGGACGATCAAGCCAAAATCATCAAGGCTTGGCAAGATGGCCATGTCGCTGACGAAGATATTCCAGATAGCGCCAGGAAGCCTGAAGGCGAGGAAGGGGAAGAAAAGCCCAAGAAGAAAGCACCTGCGAAGAAAGCGGCCAAGAAGAAGGACGAGGATGCTGAGGAGGACGGTGAGGAGGAAGTGGAGGAAAAGCCCAAGAAGAAGACGACCAAGAAAGCTGCAAAGAAGGATGCGGATGCTGAAGATGGTGAAGATGAGGTTCCGGAGGAGAAACCCAAGAAGGCCAGGGCTACCAAGAAGGTAGGCTGGTCCCTCTCAAATGTGCAGATATCCTGACCACATATTTCTTTCGTAACAGAAAGCTGAGGAGACCGGTGAGGAAGGTGAGAAGCCCAAGAAAGCTGCTAAACCCCGTGCCAAGGTGAACAGTCTCTCCATCGCAAAATCACAAAGATGTTAATGCCTGCCCACAGAAAGCAGAAACAAATGAAGAGGGAGGTGACGCAGAGGAGAAGCCTAAGTCCAAGCGCGCTCCCGCGAAGAAAGCGGCTGAACCCAAAGAGAAGTCGGCGCCCAAGAAGCGTGCTTCCAAGAAGGTAAATTCCCCACGTTGATGGATACACCATTGGAAGTACTTGTTGACCGAGATCTCAACCCAGCAGGCTGCAGAGGACGAGGGTTCCGGAGAAGACTTCAGCAAAGAACTCGCGGATATCAAGGACGACGAACACGAGGAAGAGGAAGACCAGGAGAAACCCAAGAAGAAGGCTCCTGCTAAGAAGGCTCCTACGGAGACGAAGACAAAACCTGCATCCAAGAAGGTGGCGGCTTCGGGTTCCAAGGGCGTGAGTATTTTATGCTTACGATCGTTATCGTGCGCTAGCTCATGGTGCATATTGGCAGGATGAGGATACAAATATGAAAGATGGAACAAATGAGGGCGCGGAAGAAGAGAATGGCAAGAAGCGCAAGGTATGTGGAATCTGATGTCGTTCAGCAAGCTTTTTTATGTGTTCCTTGCCATAGCGTGCCCCCACTTCGAAGTCCTCAACCAAGCCCCCGTCCAAGAAAGCAAAGCCAGCCTCAAAGGCCAAGAAAAGCAAGGAGACCGTTGAAGAGACCTTGGAAGAAGAGGAGGAGTAGATCGGCCGAGGCGGAACACAACAACCACGCGTTCTTACGACATGGTCACCACCAGATTGGACTCGAACTTTCTGATTTTTTTTCTTCATTTATTTTTCTCCTCACTTCTCCTGTGATATCTCGTCCTTCGCTAATTCGCTATCGCTGGTTCTTGTTTTCAGATCTTTCGCCCCTCGTTCCTTGTTACATTCTGCGTGTACCATTAATATGAGTAATACCCTGTCGTTGAGCATTCCAGGTTGTCAATGTTATGCTGGTTTTCGATCGAATTTCCATGTATGCCTCGTGTGACTTAGTCCAACGGTATGATTCGCTGGGCGGAAAGGAATCGATGCAATGCAGAAAGATGATACAGGTTTCAAAGTACACAGCGTTACGATCTATGCCTTTGTTCCAGCAGCTTTTGCGTCCTCAGCGGCAGCGACAGCAGGGTTCACCTTCTTGCCATCTTTCCATCGGACACGTGGAGGGGGGGCACGGTTGCGACGTCCCTCACGAGAGCGGACACGGACAACTAAACTTCATGTAAAAAGGCAGCAGGCAACGCAGTAAGAAGTCCACTCACCATGCGAGTGGATAGCACACGAGACGCAGTACGCAATTTTGATGTACAATTTGGGGATGACGTATTCTAAGATAAAAGTCAGTGGCAAATCCGAGGAACAGAGATGGATTTACTCACCGGGATAAATGCTAGCCTCGTTGATATCCCTAACAGCAGCACTCTCGACCATGTTCCTCACTGTGAAACGCTTGATGGCCTTGTCCTTTCCAACGCAGCGAGAGCAGTTGGAGCAGCGGACGAATTTAACGTGGCCACGGCCCTTCTTGTTGCGACCGCCATTTCTTCTTTTCTTGGTCTAGAGAATGCACGAAAAAAACCATCGTCAGTAAAATTCATATAGGGAGAGTTGCCCGCCAGTCGACATCCAAAGTTCCATTCACGCATCCGGCTCAAATCCACCGCTTTTTGACAGAATTTCGGCACAGATAGACGTGTAAAGGTCTCCTGGATGCGATGGGTAGGGTGAAAACACACCATTTTGTCTTGCGAGGTCGATAGGCGATGTGTTGGACGGCGACGAGGGCAGTTGAGCGATACACTAAGGGTTCAATTTCGGTTGTCTCCGTTCACACGCGGCGCGGCCGGCAGGAGGGGTCCGGGGTCCCGGTGTCCTGGCAGGGTTGCCAGCGCTATTTGATCGACTTTTTGCGAAGAACAATGACATTGGCTATCTTTAGTCACCAACTCAACGACCTTTTGTTCTGCGGAAGATTATAAGGAATGTGTCGGTCGCCTAACGGGACTCTTTACTTCTCTGGTGCCTTTTGCTCCTTCCTCATCTCGTTCCTTTACGTTCTTTATTTTTTTCTGGAATTTTACCTGAGCCAGGCGCTCATAGACTGACGCTTCACGACTGACCACTATAATATCAACTTCAAGTTCCATTTAACGTTGATCTTTTTCAATTATAATGTACAAGAGCGTTATCCTTCCTCTCTTGAGCTTTGCTGCTGTTGTCTGTGCCGCGCCGGCGTCGCTTGATACTGCCACTCTTTTGCAGAACGGTGAAGAGGCTCAAGCACTTAATAGGCACTTCAGGACTTTGAAGGCGTCCGACCCTTGCCAAGGTACGCACTCTTTTTCTCTCAAACCAAGCCCGCTCATTAACTGTTCCGTGAACAGACGGCCAGGTTGCATGTATCGGCAAGTCTATCGCGAAATGTCAGGATGCTACCTGGGAGACCACTCGAGGAGAATGCTCTAGATCGCAACTTTGTTTTGCTTTACCATCCGTGTCAAGCTCGGGAGCGGTAAGATTTCGTCACCTTTTACAAGACCTATCTCTTAAAATCCCTCTGCAGAAGATCACTTGCACCAGCCAGAAGAGTGCCGAAAACCTCATCACCGCAACGGGAGCCACTGGAGGGATTTTCGGCAACCCAGCTAATGGTACATTGGAAGTTGGCGATGGAAGTGCGACCCAGCGCGCTTCTGACACGCCTTCTGCATCATATGTCATGGGTCCGAGCACCATTGTCCCGGATTTTACTCCTGCAGCAACCTCTCCACTCCCGACCTCTACTCCCGGAATTTCTGCTCCAGATAGAGACAGTGGAGTCCGCGACGACGAGGGTTCACGACCTTGCACTATGCGTGAAACTAATGTCCCTCCCACTCAACCAACCCCGACGATTATAGCCGACACGACACCTTCTGCGTCTATTGAATCCATTGCCTCCACTCAAGTCCCCACCACTGCAACACTGCCGGTACCTTCCACGTCCACGGCAGCACCCAAAGAGGCTATTACTGTTACTGTTACCCTTATCCCATTCCAACCTACGACCCTCGCACCAGAAACGCGCATAATCTCCCCGGAGGAAGCATCTTCGATAGTTTCAAGTGTCAATGCTGCTGCGAAATCCACAACTGTATCTTCCGCCCCAACGCCATCTGCTAATTCATCCACATCAACCAGTATACCTATCTCAGTGGTAGATGACACGATTCCCTCGCCATCTTCCCCACCTCCTGCGGTATCGACCCAAGGAGGTTATGAAGGTTGTTAAGGTGATATTCACTATTGCCATGTATTTCTAGTGTACCGTATATCCAACTGTACCCAATTAGTAGTCTACGCGAGCCGTTACATGCAACATATACATGACCCATCCTCATGAAAAACGCTGGTCTTCAATTAACTTGGTACGAAATTCTCACGCCTACTTTTCTTGAACCGCTTCCGAGCCGAAGCCTTATAGAACGCGCTTCCTTGTGACAATGAACCTCTTGTCCATCAACGTCAACGCTCATAACTTGCAACCCGTGCATGCATTAACCTCCGCAAAAAGAATACTTAGAAATGAATAGACTTGGCAAGTACTCAGATTATCAACTGATGATGACGCGTGATTGACCTTTGGCGTTCGTATCTTACCTGACATGGGACAATCAGATAGATCATCCAATCCAACTAGCGGTTCAAGCTCCCGTATGCCACCGAATAATCCAGCCAGGAGATCCGACGCGCGCCAAAGCGATGATGATAGACAATATTCACGAAAGATATCTAAAACATCATCCTATGGTCATATTCCTCCTCCGGTTGCTGGGAACGTTCCTACGACAGGTCGAAATCAAGCTCGTGGTGAGGATCTTCGGGTTCATCCATCCTCAAATGGACCTTCTGCACCCCCACTCCTCCACGCCCGAATGTCGCTCCCAAACCCAGGCCAATACCGTGCGATCAAGCAAACCTCTTCGCGGTCAACACCTTCTTCACCGTATCAATCACCCGCGAGGAAAGGACTACCAGAAGAACCCAGTAGATCGAATCCGACTGCACCCATCTGGGACGTGGGACCGAGCCAATCCCGAGGAGGATTTATCACGGTATGTGCCCTTCACACCGATCTCCTCCGACGTTTGCGTTAATGAAGTACACAGCAACGAACACCAATCCGCAGTGGGCCCTCCTACCCATCAGCATCTTTTTCCATGCGCGTCCCAGGTACACGCATTCAGCCCTTTTTCAGCTACACTAGACGTGCTAACGACGAGTTCAGGTCGCAAAGCAGCTTCAACCGCTCCTCCAACGTGGAGCCCGCAAAACGAACCTCGGAGCCTGAACATCAGCCGCATAATAGCGACGCCCAAAAAACGTCCGCCCATCGAAATCAACAAATCCACGAGTCTCCCAATGCCTTTCTGGCAGCATCAAGACGCTGAACATGAGGCTCAGCAGAAAGTCGAACGTCGGATGAACAAGCTTGGCGAACTTGGACACCACGCTCCCTTCAAACAGTCGCCTGTGGCTCCGCGACGGTTCTACTTAAACTCTGCTCTCCAACTGGTTCAAGACCCAGTCTCGGATGAAGATGAAGCTGGGCACCCCATGGATATTGACCAAGCCCCACAGAAGAACCTAGGGTTGAAAACTACTCTACCGAAAACGTGAGCATCCCCATTTCTTAGTATACTCTTGCTAATCACCCGAGCACTCCCCAGTGCTCACATCCCCAACCTGGCGAATCGGAAAGCTGCCCGCAAATTACGATGGCCGCCACCTCCCAAAGACTCCTCGAGGGAGAGCAGCTCCAAATCAAGTTCGTCGTCTAGCGAGTCATCTGGTTCCATAATCGAGTTGACCGACACCGAAACCGAAACCGAGGAACATCCCAAGGACAAAGACACGTCAGACCAGACTGGACGCGACCCGCTCTCCGAGAATGAAATCGTCATTGTTGAGCCTCCCCAACCACCCATCACTATCTCGCTCCCTCAGATTGCGCCTACTATCCCTCGGCCGTCCAGTCCCCCCCCAACAGGACCACCTGGTTACCTCGTTGCAGCTTTGGAAGAACTTTGTACGGCTTCTGTTCGAATGCAAAAGACAAGACAGCTGCCATTTCTACGAAGGAATTTACGTCGGGGTTTCCGGATCCGATGTAACGCCATTGGTGTCAAGACTACGAGGTCAAAACCCAAGATGCCCATACTCGTGCGGTACGAGTACATGGAGTCAATCTACGATACACATATATCACGATGGCTTTGCCCGCTTTGCGAACTACACGGAACGTTTCCGAATAAAGAGATGTTGAGGTGTCATTTGCACTGGGATCACCCCGAGGTTATTTTGGAGCGTTGGGAGCAGAGGACAAATAACCAGGTTGGTCGATTCACCGTTCTACAGAAATTCAAGCAACTGAGATGTTTTCAGGGAAAACCAGAATGGCGAATTTATATGCTGATTCCCGAAGTCACCTACGAGGTGATACAGCCTAGGTACGTCCTTGTTCTGACTTTGATCTTTACTATTCTTTGACATGACGAGAACTTGACAGAGTGTGTGATCCTTACGCCCTCAAACTGGAACCAGAAGAAACCCTAGCTGATGTCGACAGCCATGTCACCACTTCTCCCTCGCCGCTCCGACCAGTCGAGGAACCAAGACCGATCAGTGCCCCACCCATACAATCGCCTTTATCAATCCGCTCGCCGTCACGACCTCTCTTGACTCCGGGCCGGGACCTGTCCACTGAACATCCCGAGGGACCCGGTGCTATCAAATCGAAACTAGACCTCCTGCGCAAACCAGAGCCTCTCGAACCCGTCGCGCTGAAGCCGCTGTACTCCGAGCGGCGCGAAGGGCTCTCACCCCAGTTGCGGCGATCCTCCACTGCTCCTTCATGGTCCAGTCGTACACGCTCGGTTCTCACTGATACAACTGAACGCGAAGAATCCCTCAGTACAGTACGCATTGAGCATAGTCCTGGTCCAGCGGGTGGTCTTTATCCCAGCCCACCGCCTGTACATGACCCATTAGGCCCCGCAGCTCGGTTTCCGTACCTACCGGCGAAATCGGAATACGAGGGACCAGATATTTACTATTCATGTCGACCTGGTGGACCGAGCACATTCGACCTTTTGAGCACACTCCCCATGGAACCTTTCGGTGTTTTGGAGTGGGATATTTTGGAAAGGGAAGAAGAAATTTATGAGAGTGATGATGTGGCGGTTGAGTTCAAGGTCATGCATGCGTTGTGGGTTAGGTGGATAACTCTGAATAGGTACGATTTCTTCTTCGCTGTTCATTGTCTCTGACTACTCCATCTTAGGCCTCAATTCATACAGAACTACTACAAAGGCACTATTGCGTTCATTGATATGTATTGGAGGATGATTCACCAAGCTGCTGGATGGAGGGCGATGCGATATTGGTTGCTCGTAAGTTCTGCTGTTTTGCGTGACTAGTGGTATGTTGGTGCTGATGACCGGGAAAGGTGTTATTGGTACACCGATTTTTGACCGGACGTGAAGTCGCGAAGGCTTTGAGACACTATGAGGATCTTACGGGAATGCCTTATTGGTGATTCTTCATTCGATTATGTTGAAAAATAAAGATCGTCCCCCATATCATGGGCATGTCCATCCTATCTTAATCTTAATACTTACAAACAAGAATGGTTTCTCACGGGGGATAAAGACCCGATGACATGGTTTGATTGACTGATGAGGTGGGACACTTGATGCATTGATCCGCGGCTCCTTTGACAATGCACTCCACGAGTGTTGCCTTCCCTCGGGCGATATAGATTCTTCTTGGAATATGAATGTTTGGAATGACGGTATGCGCGTGGTATATATAGATATTTCTTAATACTTACAGTTGAGGACAAACAAACACGACAACTTTTGTGAACCTTTTTTCCCGTGACCACAAATGGTTGTTTTCGTCAAAGAACACCAGAAACAGTCACTAGGCAACCAATGGAACATATTTGCATGAGC
>JAEUWN010000785.1:0-93401 GCA_018524465.1 Podaxis pistillaris | reverse complement strand
CAAATGTTCGTCCGAACCGGGGTGCCATCCGAACCGGGGTGCGTCAATAGTATACGTCAAGGCTGTGCCATGAAATGATGTAAATGAGCAGCATATATTCTGCATATAATCAGAGATCATACAACCAAAAACCCAAATACCGCGCGATTTTCTCCAGGAAATATCGACACTCGAAAGATACATATTTACATCTCCAGGGCACTCTCATTAAGGACTTCGACTGTTCTCCGCCAAACCGCCATCCTCTCTCGGTTTCTGGGACTCCGGATGTTCTGTTGCTCGTTGCGACCGATTCACTGATTGCTGTTGCTGACTCGGAGACCGTGTTGGGGGATATTGTTGACTCGGAGATCGTGTTGAGGGATGTTGTTGACTCGAGGACCGTTTCGGAGGATATTGCATATTCATCTGTGCCACAGGTTCCGGCTGTCTGATGTGGTAGCCTGCCTCAGGACCAGCAGCCTGACGTTCGGCGAAATCGGCTCTCTGTCGTTCATTATCTTGAAGAACTTCGTCTATGAACTTGTCGTCATCGTATTTGCTTCTTCTGTATTTGAGGCAATTGCAAGAACGCGGAAAACCTGGAGGACATTTATCAAACGAAAAGGTGGATGAAGGAAAAACGAAAGCCGCACAAAAAGGATGAGTGCCCGCAGTATTACATAGACCTAATTCTCGTTAGAGAGGAAGCATGCAGCATCAAGGCGAAAAGAGGCTTACCGAAAAGCGCACAACAGCAACAAAATAGCATACAACAGTCACCATCCGACATTGTTTTACAAACTCGTCGCCAGCGGCGTCACGGACGTCTTGGCTAGTATGGAAGAGGTGTTCGGACAGAAAGATCAAAGAGAGGTGTCGGGATGAGGACAAGAGACCGTGGCAGCGAAAGTTAAGCTGGTTGTAGGAGATCAAGGAGATTTATCACATCCCAGAGCTGCCGGGCAACGATGTCCGCACTGTAACAATAGAATAGCCACGAAAATTGCTCCTTGTTCGATGTCTGGGTTCGCAACCACGGAATCCGTGATTAGTCGGAAATGGGTACGTTGAAAAGCTGTGCTCTTGGCGACGCCAGGCTTCTGGCCTTATTCGAGCTTGATGGCCGTGGGACCCTGTGGAACCAGTGTCGAATACCACGAGAATTTGTATTGAATTCACTTACATGTGTCTCTGCGATTTCGCATCAGGATGACTCATTGGCAGATTCTACCGCATAGCGGTTCAAGCATTCGCGTGGTTGACGATGGTAGGTTGCCAACGCTGCTACATAGACGTTCTCAGTGGAAAAGGTCCTGACAGACTGAAAATACAGATGTCTCAATTTATCTCTGCCGTGCTTGAGCGTACAGGAAACCGTTTTCTAGCGTTAACCCCCCGGATCATCTGTTTCAATGAGGCATGGTTTACGAAACACTGATGTATTGATGATAACAATGCAATGCGGGGCAATAATACGTACAACAGACAATGAAAGGACAACAAACAACAGGGAAAGTCCAGAAACGGTGCGTCCAACGTCTCTAAGGCATATCAAGACAACAAAAGAGAGGCGTAGAACCTAACCGTCCATCTATGAGATACCGACTTAGACCAATCTGGTCTTCTCAGCAACAGGGACATTGATGTTCTGCAACAACAGTGAGCACACTTGTCCTGACCAGCAAAACAAGTATCATATCCACCCACGGCTCCACCTACCAGCAACCTTCCAACCTCCACCAGTGTGTAGGCGTTCAGATAACCCATCGGGGCTGGTTAGGATAATATACAGTGGTAGAAGCCGCTGCATTATCACTCCTCGCATCCCCGACGACGTACTCGTGGTGTTGCGGACGCGGGATGGAGCCGTAGTTGGTGACAACTTGACTCACCTCTTCACCCTCCAACCTGAGGCGGGCCTGGCGAGCGCGTTGGCGGGAACGCCTGATAAGCTTGGAAATGGTGTAGAGACCCATGAGGGCGACGAAAGCAAAGGCACCAGAGAACAAGGCTTGGGTGTTGGCACCACCACTAACGATCTCAGCAATGTCGAGCTTGGCCTTGGAGTTGCAGACGTCTTTCCATTGCTTGTTGCTGGTGATGGCGGCGTTCTATAGATGCGTAAGTGAAGAGTTTAGAGATACCGGAGCTTGGGGGGGGGGGGGTTTACCTCAGCGCGGTAGATGAACTCAGTCAAGGGGATGTCAGCGTGGTGGCCGAAGACGTGGACATCTTGGAAATGGGCATTGGTTCCGTTCTTGAACTTGATGCGGAGGAAGTCACGAATGTCAGGAGGAGAGCCACGGCGGAGCTCAATAGCAATAGCGGAAGAGTACTCGGCTGTGGAGGATTAACAATCATTAATAGACTGCGAGTGGTCCAGGTAGGAGGTTTTACTTACGGATACCCTTGAACTCGGGGTGTTCCTTAGTAATGCCAGTCTGGTGGAAGAAGGAGATGAAGGGCTGGTAGGTGGTCTGGATCAACATGAATTGAAGAGGGTCGCCATTGAAAGCGATGCGCTCAAGGGAGGTGAGAATAGTGTGCAAGAGAGTGCGACCAGCAACTAGGCAGAACAGTCAGGTTACAGCTAGTATCTGAGCTACAAAACGTAACTCACTGTTTCCAATACCGTTGATATCATCGTCACCGAAAACACCATCCTCGTGGAAGTTGGCAAAGTGACGAGCCTGTTCAATGAAGGTAGGGGGAAGACGGTGGGCGTAGGTCCTGTTGTGGATGAGTTGCGAGTTGATGAAGTCGTAGATCTGTCAATAGATTGGGTTGGACATGACACCATCGCAGATCACTGAATATATGCACTCACGTTCCAGGCATTTTCGAGTGTAGTGGGGCGACCGAAGACGTAGTCCTTGACGCCCTTGAAGAAGGACTCAGCATCCTTAGCCTTCTTCTTGAAAGCATCAGAAGCGTAGAAGTCCTTGACATGCTTCTCGAAGGCAGGACAGTTGGTCCAGCTCTCGAGGGAGCGGTCGTTACCGGGCTCAACAGTCTCGACTAAACAATACGTTTTAGATTAGGTTTATCCATATTACGAAGCTCGAAACTTACCAGGGACGTATTGGTAGCCGCCCAGAGGGGCGACGACAGTGGTCTCATTAGCGAGAACGATTTTGTTTTTGGGGCTGGGAGGGAAGAGACCCTGGAGAAGGGCGATAGCAGAGTCGAAGACGACAGTGCCCTCGACACCAGCCTTGACGCGAACCTTCACCTCGCTGTTGTCGACGAGGTCGGAACGGATACCCTCAATATAGGAGGGGGAGGAACTGTCGAAATAGGTGGAGCGGAGAAGGGAGCCAAGGCGGTGGGATTCGACCTAAACAAAAAGGAAGGTACCATGAAGCCACGAATAATAAGTAGAGGAAAGATGTAATGCTCACCTCGCCGAGGGCGGTGGTCTCCGTGTTGGAAGCTGCGTAGGTGTACGGGTCCTGGTAAAAGCTGGACCTGTCACCATTACGGGCGATGACAATTACACCAAGGACTTTGGACAACAACATCCTGTGTTATAAGACCTATGCAGCTGGGTGTAGATGATGGAGGAAGAAACAGACGCTGTCTGGTCTTTGGCCGCGTTTTCCACAACCTTTTAAGAGAACGATGATAGCCCGTGAGGGTGTCTTGAAAGTACTCGCGGGGAAACGGCAAGGATTGCGCATGGTGATGGAAGCTGGTGCTCCGTCATACCGATCCGAATATACTATAGAATCAGGTTATTATGCTTTGCGTGAGGCCGCCAGTTAACACGTTGTAGTAATGAGCTGAGGGCACGGTCCAGGGTCAATGAGCTGGGGAAACCTTCGGCCAGGAAGGCTGACGGGAGTTTTTGAGGCCCTACAAGAATAAATGAATCACACTTCCATTTCAGAACAAAGGTGTAAATGGAGGGGTGGGTATGAAGGATTCCAATGCGGGGGGCAGCTTGGACATACCTGTAGTGGAAGACTCCTGCAGCAAGTCTTCGTGTGGAATGCGTCGTCGGGTTCATTAATATTAGTACGGTATCGCGTGGTCATGCGGGTGGCGTTTTAACGGTTTGTTTCATGAACAAGGGTCCTTGGGAAAGAGGGCATCGCGTAAACATCAGACACCAATGAGCACAAGGCGGACGGCAACACCTTGACTCAAGTTTAGGACCTCGAACTAACCAACCGTTTTCGCAAGGTAGCTGAGAAGGCATGAGTTGTGAGTGCCTTGAGCGCCAGAAAAGCACGATAATGTGATCTCCCGGTTCTGATGGCGAGTTTCAGGGTTATTCAATCAGCACGCAGGCGACCACGAGGATCAATTATCTCTTGTTCTTTCTCGATAGAACAACCGCTATCAGTACACGACGCTCGGCATTTAATTAGCATCTACGGCGAAGTTACGTTGAATCAGTCGAGAGCCTATGAGCTAGACTATTTGTAAACGTTCTAACTTGCCTCGTGGACCAATCTAGGAATGTATTCTTCCGCTTTATTTTTTCCGCTTTCCTTTGCCCCCACTACTTTTGGTTGCGGTCGCGCTCCCGGATACTGGTACATCAATCATCGCGCTTCCTTGTGTTGCACCACCACCTCCTCCACCACGCCTTCTGCGTCCTTGATTGTACGTGGAACGTTCACTCTTCTTCAGCCATCGCTCGGGGTCCGGTGGGGGTGTGACCCCAGGGACCACTCCAGGGGGTACACGCGACATTCGCACTTTCTTCGGTTTGTCGACTGAAGCCGTTGATGGCTGTTGTTGTGCTGAGGGGGTAGGCGCAGTAGGTATTGAAGGAGCTGGTGCTGGGGGAGGTGCCGTTTCAATTGTATTTGTGATAGAAGCAGGCAAAGCATCAATTGCACGGAGGTAGTCATTGTTGATGAAGTCGAGGTGCTTCTGTGCAGCTTGAAGGTTGGTGAGGATATCAGAGTGTTCTTCCGTGTCCTATATCAAGTGTTTAGCAACCATTGAGAAAAAAAAAAGGAAACGCAACAGGGCCCACAGGGTCAGTGCTGTCGAGTAACTCGTTGTATAGATCGTACGCTTCTTGGTATAAACCGTTGCGATAGAACTAAGGAGAGGATGTCAGGCTCATCAACCTGCCCAGTATGATGTTATAAGCGCACCAGTTGAGCCTCAAGGTGAGCTAAACCTCTGTCATCGGCGTTCTGCTCTTTGGTTGTCTTGATCACTTCCTGGGCCTCGGTGTCTTCATGGGAACGATACAAAGCATAGGCACGTTCAAACGCAAACTTTGACTCGTCCTTCTCCCCATCAATTACGCCGAGTGCCGCCTCATGTTGGTCTGTCTGCAACAGAAGAAAGAGTTTCGTGCTCAGAGCATCAACATCGTCAGGATAGACCCTAAGGACTGCAACGTCAAATGAGCCTTTTGTAATAGTGAGAAGCAGCCATAACATACTTTTATCGCAGGTCTTGATGGCGTTTGCAAAGTGGCCGCCGTCTATCTGGGAGCAGAGTGACGAGAACAATCGTCTGACCCGTTCCTCCTCAGAAAGTTGTTTCTTGGGCGTGCTTTTACGTGCGCCTGCCTTCCCCTTTGCCTTCACGCCTGCGCCTTTGGTCTTGCTTGCCGTAGTCGACGGTGGTGGCATTCTTAGGCTGAGTTGGCGAGAATACCTTTAGCGTTAGCCGTAACAAAACATTCCCACGCCCCTTGTCACTGACTTCCACCACCAGCAACGCCGGAATCCATGTCGTCCGAAGAGTGCGTACACAAGTCTTCAAATCCCGGTGCATTACTTACAGCGCGTTCCAGTCAGGTACAAAACAATGTCGCAACGGACGTAGCTGTTGACGTTCCAAAACCTGCGCCAGAATCACGGAAACGGCCACGACTGGACCTATCAACAGCCGCCGATGGCAATCGAGAACGAAAACGCGGTAAAAGCATGTTTGGTATCGTATTGGGAACCCTAAACAAGGCCAAGATCGAGGATAAGGAGCGCAATGCTAGTGAAGCTGTATGTCCATCGTCTGTCTATTCTCACATTGTCAGCCACTCATAAATACTTCTTTTTAGGCCAAAAAACGGCATCTAATTGAGCAGAGGCTACAGAACAAGCTACGCAAAGAGACTGACTCCGTTAGGCTCGCAGAAGAGGCCAAAAAGAACAAAAACACAGCGAACCGAAAGGAAGAGGATCTTCAATTGAAGGATTCAATAGTGTGTCCACACCCCTTCCTCCACATTACCCCTGCGCTCACATGAATTTCAGTATAAGCTTCGACGGATACGGCACCCCCTGCTCGCCAATTTCCTCTTGACGTCCGATAACATTCCTGACGATGACTCACCGCCACCATCTGCGAATCCTCTTGCTCCTCCACCTAGGTCGCACCCGCCACCACTGTATTACCTTCCTGCAAAATTGACACCTGCACAAGAAGCATTTTTGTCACGACGGAAGGAACAGGTATTGATTGCCGTACCGTCGCTGTCATCCCGCACTAATTCTTCACGCAGGTTAAAGAAGCGGTTGAAAGGGAATGGGAACTTTTCAAGGAGGAACGCGCCGCTGGTATCGAAGAAATTAATCAGCTGCGGCAACGTGCCGCGGATGAGGAGGCTAAGGCCAAGGCTGAACGTGCTGAAACTCAAGGTCAGGCCGAGATGGAAACAGGTACTCAACCTCCTTCGGCGGTCGAAGAGAAACCTGAGAAACCTGCTTCCCCGCCGCCCACTGCAGCATCCAAAGACGCTGGCATGGACGTTGATGAAGTTCCCGCCAGAAAGGAGGAAGAAACCAATTCCTCATCGAAGAAAGAGGAGTCTGTACCTATGGAAGCTGATGATGACGATGCAGTGGAGTATTAATTAGGTTTGCTCAAGGTCAGTTAAGCCTTACTCAAGTGCCTCAAACCGTTTCTTTAGCTAACTCATCCCGTACTCTTAGGTGTACCTATGTGTTGTCGTACGTTTCATTTTCACCTCCCTTTGAACATGCATTGGGCCTGTTTACTTTTTTTTCCTTGTTGGTCACGGTTTTCAAACTTTGATGCTGATCCTTGTGAGCAACTTCCCCTCGTGCCTTGTTCGTAGCACTGGTTTTATTCTATCAGTTTACTGGCCTAGACGATAATCTGACATAAATTTTGATAACCCCCGAATGCAATAAGCACAGTCTGAGGAGGGGAAAGGCACGATATAAGTACTGAGTTCAGACATGTCAAGCTTGTCATATAGGGAATGAAACAGTGAAAAGAACTATCTTGCCAAACGTCAACATCAGTGATAATAGGCGACCAACGACCCGAATAATCGGATGAAACGCCATTATGCTAAGCGCTCAGACAAACTGTGCTGCCTATCGTGTCTCCATCCATACAGATTCCGAACACAAACCCTGTGAGGTACTGGACCGCGGATAGCAACTCAGGATACCTCTGCTTTGCTTCCCGGGTGAGTACGTCCGGCCTCGTCGTGTGCTGGGTAACACCGTGTCATGTCCCCCAGTGAGCCGACAACCATCAAATTCACATCGCTTGTACAATGAACACAAACGACGCTAATCGCAAGATGCAGTTCCCCTCTGCATTCTTCTGCCCTGTACACAGGCCTGCAGGGAGTCGAGTAACAGATTCCTCAGAATAGACCCTTGCTGAGCTTTCGGATTCATCATTCTAAAAAATTTCGAGCAGAGGACCCAAAACATACCTCGCTTTGGAAAAAGGTAGTAGTGGTATCTTTGGCTGTGACCGATAGGTGCGGCGCGAGCGGAACGAGGAGTGAAAGCTCTAAAAACAACATCAGCTTGGCCGTCGAAAGCAAAGAGGGCGGCCGTGGCTTACCTACCTATTCGCATACCACGAAGAAGTGTCCACAGAAGACAACCGGACAGCGGATATTCGGTCGAGGGCTAGTGCTAAAAGCCTTGTTAAACTTTACTGCACTCTCACCCTCCGGATACAAGTCTCCTGGAAGGTGTCAAGCTCGTACCATTCCCTTCGTGGTCCACCACTCCTCGCCTCCCCCTGGACCGGCTTCAGGATGCACCGTAAGATAACATTCTCAGATGGGGCGTTCTCTGTATTATATGCCGGGGCGAGCAGTTCGGAACTGATGGATCGATGTTAGTTATCGATGAGAAGGTGGTTGAAGAGTGACATACTCGGCCGAGCCTGGAGGAAGCGGCTACATTCAGGACTCTGGATGCCAGGCTCGCAATCATAACCTGCATATTGACATGGCTTCTGAATTCGGGCCCAGATCGAGGAAAGCTGTCCCTGGTCCTTGCGACGAACTGCTGGGCATTACTGTGCCACCCCCAAGCCCTTCGCCTTCACCATATTACTGGGATGCGACCACCCGTTAGGGCTGACCCGGAAATAGAGCCCGCGCCGCATGTTCCTTTTGCGAAGAGAGTCGAACAAGAGGTTTCCTAGGATGGCATCAGCTGCCAATGACACGGAAGTGGAAGGTAATGGTCCGCCTGTTGTCGGCCCTCGAGTGGATTCTGGTGGCATCACGACGATAACTTCGGGGACAAGCTAATAAGCCCAGGCAGTCGCGCTTCCAGGTCCCAGGCATTCTTAGTTGGAGGCGTGCAGCTGGACATTTGATCAAGACATTATAGGACTGACCAAGCATCATGATCTCCTGGCTCCCACTTTCCATCAACAGTCTTGAAGACCGATTTAGGACAACTTTTTCGGAAAGGCTAGTGTTTCCACCAACTTCTTGGAAGACCATTTCCAATCCCTTTTCCTCATTCTCTATCACTCCAAAGGGTCTATTTTTATATCCGTCTTCCTGACACCGACTCTAGACGCCCAAGGACGCCATAGCTGGGTGTAGTATGAATCCTATCATAGCGCGTCGAATCCTGGGCTTAAACATATCCGCATTATCATTGGAGCCAAAGCGAAGACCTGGGGGTCGAGAAGAAGAATGTTGGAGGTGCACAGGATTCCGGAACGGTGAGCTTGTTGAAGTCGGAGGATGATTCGAGCCGAAAGTGAATAGATGCGCGTTGAGAGGGTCAGCGGGTGTTGAGGCATTGGTTGCCTGGGTGGTTACGGTGACTCGATTGCCGGTGGACTGTTGTCGATGTAGGCACATTTTTGGGGGCGATTGTGTCGGGATAGTACTGGAGCCTATGTACCGGCTACGTGTGAGGGCTGGGCGCTTGGAATTGCTTGCGTTGTTTACGGGTTCTAGCCCATCGAGATAGCTACCGGTCTGGAATAGAGATTCTTGGAAGCCGTGTATAACTTATCGCACGCCATCGAGTAAAACCGCCGAGTGTTTGGGGAGCTTCGCAATTATTTCCTCTTGTGCTCCGACGTCGGGCGCTTGGATTGTGCTCTCGTTTACAAGGTTCGTCAGCTTTCGTAACGACGAAAGGCTGGGTGTTTGGCATTTGACAGACGTTGAGCATTTTCCCGCCCGATTTTCGTGTATGTACTGATGAAAGAGCAAGCCATGATTTGTCAAGATGTTGTCATGGGCGCTTTATGGGCCGCACAACAACCGTCAGATTAGGACCTAGGGTGGTAAGGGCGGTGGGAGACGTTTCTACCTATAGGCGGGGCCGAGCAGAACGTCCGTCAACAGTATCTCATTAAAATTTTTTGTCGGCGGTGAAGGCGTGGAATGCCAAATGCCAGAGTCATTCCAAGTACTGGAGCTAAAATACGACATATTTTCACATTCAATCCAAAGGGAGTCGGGGACTGTGCGAGTACTGTATCTACGGACTTCACAGTTGCCAGATCTCACTCTGTAGAGTCCTAATGCCATGGAATAATAGTACAGGAAGTCACGAGCTCTTTCGCAGAGTCGTTGGCGACCAGTATAATCATATCAGGAATTCCCGCAAGAACTGAAAGGAATCGTATGACAACGTTTGATTTTGTGCAGTTTGTCGGGAAATCTCACATCATATGCTAGATCTGACAATGTGATTGCATGCGTGTGTACCCAACACGAGTTTTTCTGGTCGTCCCCTTCATCATTACAGTATTCCTCATAAGAGCTCCTCTTCGGGTTCGGAGGACCACCACAAACTAGGGTTTGACGTTGTAACCCTTTCACGTTTGAATCAGCTTCGGTCTAGGTCTTCTGGAATAATTCGATAACCATCGCTCAGCACAACTTCGTGATGCGATAAAAACGTGTAAGCTAGAGCGCATAAGTCACCCATTGTCGTAAAGCCTCAGCAGACTTCAGGAGATCCCCTAACCTACACATGGTCAATCGCCTCCGGACTTCGTGAGGCGGGTGGTACTCGGATCTACCGATTTGAAGGGCAAAGTCATCTACTGGAAGTCTGGAATGAGAGGGGGAAGGCATTCTCGGAGATCCCGTCTCATTGTTTTATGGCCCGACCTGATTTGTTTTTCGCCCAGGTGTGGAACTGTGACGCAACCTTGAGGGTGTCTTCAAGTGGCCTCAATTGGATTTCCAAAAAAATACTAGCACCCATCGCTAATGAATCCCTACCACGGGAGCGAACTTCAAGGATTCGTCACTACAGGGCAGGTCCAGGGTTCTTGACGTACGTAGGCAAGGTTGGCAAGGTTGGCTGAGCAGGAAAATAAAGTTTGATATCGGCAAAGTCCTATATTCAGAACGGAGATTAATTAATACCTCCTAAAACCAAAACCCCGTTTCCTCTGAACTTTACTGCTAGGCGAGCTAGAAACTTGGCTGGAAGCGAGTAAGGTGGCGAAAGGGCTTTCCCCGACATGATATCGATTATCGGTTCCACCCTGCCGAAGTCTTCTTCAATAATAATGAGTATTGAAATTCGCAAGATTCCAACGGAACATCACACAGCCAAAAATAACCTAGGACATTCAGAATAGCTATCGACATGAGGGAGACGATTAGACCGGAGATCTATCCACACAATTGATATCATAGAATCACAGAGGGCTAGCTATACGTGTAAAGAACGCGACTTGCCACTCCCTCGCTCGCTTCTTGGGGTGGATATTCCGTCATTGAGGAGATCATCAGCTAAGTCGATGGAGAGCATACATCTCGAAATACCCCTATAGTATATACCACAATGGCACGAGCTCCAGCTTTTCCGCTCCCAAGTTGGAGTCGAAGTCTTGATTGAGGTAACTTCCATATGGTTTACAGCAGCTTACCTCGTCCAGGAATAATCAGGACCAGAAGTCGCCGCTGCCTCCATAATGCCGTGAGTCATATGTTGGTGGACCTCCTCGGTGTCCTCGACTCCAAACTGTTCTTGAGCGCGGATCTAATTTCTTCAAAAAAAAAAAAAAACTAATGTCCGAACGCCCAGGATCCGAGCGCTGGAGTGGAATCTCTGGCAGGACGTCCAGAAGACAAGAGAGAGCGGACACAAGGACATTTTATCGTAAGCACACTGCTGTACATGCCCTAAGCGCGACCTGGTGGCTTGATTGATGTATTGATATTAATTTGAGAAAGCCGTGTGCCAAATCGAGTGATTGAGAGCCCTTCAGCCATAGGTTCCGACTCGAGGCCTCAAGGCAGAATTTCAACCTTCTAGCGAGTGTCGAATGCGTACGGGGGGACTCGAGTAGTGTGTATTTACCTTGGTTAATATAGGGTGCTGGCTTGGTGACTCGAGGTGTGTCAACATACCAAGGAAACTCCGTAGCTTATGCCCACCTTTTGGACTTTCCTTGGGTGGGATGGTCCACATCAGTATGCTGAATCCTGATATTCTTAACTTTACGGGGTTAACCATCGTTATCGTTGGTGGTGATGGTGGAGGTAAGAGTGAGTTATGTGAACTACGCGCCCGTCAATGGGGCATCAAGCTTTTGATGGTAAAGAGAAAGATCTCTCACCTATTTTCTCGGGCTTCCCGCCCACAGTGAGAGAGATCTCGGGTAGGTGATACTTGATCTTATTCATGGCGTTGGAGTCGTTTACCGAGGACACAGATACTATCTATAGAAATGAAGGTGGAGCGGAAACATGAGGCTCACGACCTGATGCATCCCAGGAGTTCCAATGTCATAGAGAGTGGGCAGGAGTGGGTCAAGGCTTTGATATGATCTGGTCCGACTGTTTGCTCTGGCGCGTAGGCTTATTTCTGGTGTTCCCCGCTGACCGGGAAGCTCTCGCCGTGAGGGAAAGGCCCGGCTGTCATCACCTCGTTGATAGATAACGTGACAGCACCCAACTCGCTGAGGAACTTGGTCTGGTATCAAGCATATCATTGAGGCGCGAGTCATTCCTGAGACGCCTACACTGCTTCTGTTCAATGTCCCGAACGGCTTTCGAGACCTCAGACCAAGTCGATACTATTGCCAAGCGCTGCAGGCGCCGCCCAAGACGGAGGGTCAACAACAAAATGCCTTTTCTGGGTGATTAGTCAGTCGGGGAAGTCACGAGGCTGCGCATAACGGCGCAGAAGACCACACAAGTGGTCTGCGGCATCTTTCGCCGCAATACATATGGTTTTAGGATGTTTTGTTTTGTGTGTTGATTGTGTGGACTCGAAGCGCTCGGACCCTTTCTGCCTCTTGCCACCACCATCCTTGTTGCTCAGTCATGGCGGATCGTCCCCCCTCTGCCGTATCCGAAACGCTGCAAGCAGCGGCAAACACTCCTTTATCGGGCTATGATCCTCCAAGAGCATCCTATTTGGCGGCCTCTGATGCATCACCGCGCGAATCAAGTTATGCATCACCCTCTGGCTCCTCGCCTCTGCTTTCGGGCATCGAGAAGGAAGCCGTCCATGACGACGCAAAGCCACAGGAAGTTAGAAATAAGAGGCGATCTCCGGTCTGGATAGCATACGCATCAGCTCTCTTGATTGTTGTTGTGCTCGCTGTGATTCTCCCGGTGTACTTTACTGTTATCAAAAGGAATCAACGTTCTGGCGAGACTTCAGCTTCGAATAATGGGCAACATGATGATGCACCAGCAAATGGCACACAAACGCCTCCCACGGCCCCCACTATAGGCGGAGATGGTTCAACAGTTACAACTGATGACGGATCGACATTTACCTACAACAACAAGCTCGGAGGCTTTTGTAAGTGTTTCGGATTATCAAACTCATATTTTCGATTGTCGGTCACTGTGTCATTACACTGTGATCTCAGTTTGTCCCCACCATCATGGAGACACATTCGAAGCGCATATGTACGCTTCTCCTGCGCTTTTCCGTAATTGGAATCCCTGCTACGAGTCGGCCGCATGGCGCGTGGAATTCCCCATCCCCTCGCAACACTGATTCTAAACTGTTTGTAAAGGGGTTTCTGATCCCAACGATCCTTTCAATAACAACGCTCAACCTAATTCATGGACGCCACCTCTCAATCAAAGTTGGAAGTGGGGCGAAGATCGCATTCATGGGTATGTGCCAATCTCCGGATCGCATCAGTCACGCTCTAACTTAAAGCTCCTTTGATCTTCTCCAGTGTCAACCTCGGCGGATGGTTTGTGCTCGAACCTTTCATTTCTCCGGCTTTGTTTCAGAAGTACCCGGGTGCTACTGATGAGTGGAGTGTCTCTACACTCATGGCGGCTGATACTCAGAGTGGGGGCCTCAATCAACTTGAGGACCACTATAAGACCTTTATCGTACGTGCCCACAACTGCGGTATGATATAATTTCTGAGATTCCTCACTTAGACGGAGAAAGATTTTGCCGCTATCGCAGGCGCAGGACTCAACTGGATTAGGCTTCCTATTCCATTCTGGGCCGTAGAAAAATGGGACAACGAACCTTTCCTGGAAAAGGTCTGCTGGAAGTGCGTACGGTGGATTTCCAGCCTTATAGCTTGCTCCTGAGCTTCTAGTGCAGATATATCCTCCGCGCTTTCCAATGGGCGAGAAAATATGGGCTACGTGTCAACCTGGACCTTCACACGATACCTGGGTCGCAAAACGGTAAGTTGATTCTCGGATCACATTTAGATGTGATTACCTTCTCACTTCGATACTAGGTTACAATCACTCTGGTAAAGGCGGTCAGGTCAATTTCATGAATGGTGTTATGGGATATGCCAATGCTCAGCGTACCCTGGAGTATATTCGGGTCATTACGGAATTCATATCCCAACCTCAATGGAAAGATGTCGTCGTAATGTTCGGAATCATGAACGAAGCCCAACACACTGTCATCGGTCGAGCCGGCCTTTCAAGTTTGTGAGTCTTGGTGTTCCTGTTTCAGACACACTTTGATCATGGAATCCAGTTACCTCCAGGTCCATGACATGATGCGCAACATCACCGGTATTGGTGAGAACAATGGACCTTGGATGAGTATCCATGATGGCTTCCAAGGCATTTCGTCCTGGGACGACTTCCTACGTGGATCAGATAGGATTGCTCTAGATACTCACCCCTACTTCGCCTTCGGTGGTGGGTCGGCCACAGACCCGATTGCGACAGGTTTCGGTCTCGAAGCGGGTGGTAATTGGCCCCGGGCAGCTTGTAATCGATGGGCTCTTGGTATGAATAACAGGTGAAGGGTTCCGTAGTCAGCTTCTTTTGCGCCTACGTCTGATTTCGTAAAACTAGTCGGTCATCGTTTGGCGTCACCTACGCAGGGGAATTCAGTAATGGCTACAACGATTGCGGTTTGTTCCTCACCGGTGTGAACGGCCGTACCTCATATGGTGGAGATTGCGGGTACTGGCAGGATGCATCGCTGTGGAATAGTACCGTTAAGGCAGGACTGAAACAGTTTGCGATGGCAAGTATGGATGCTCTTGGTGATTGGTTCTTCTGGACTTGGAAGGTTCGTCCCATCCACACCATGATTAACTTCAGCCTGATCCCACTCTTGTAGGTCGGGAACTCGACTGCTGGTCGCGTTGAGTCACCACTATGGTCATACTCCTTGGGACTTGAAGGAGGATGGATGCCCCAGGATCCACGGGAAGCCAGCGGAACTTGTGCTGCGCTTGGTGTTGACGGACCTGACTTCGGTGGCACGTTTGAACCTTGGCAAACTGGCGGTGTGGGCGCCGGGACGATCCCAGCAGCGTCGACGTCTCAGTTCCCTTGGCCTCCCGCTTCAATCAGCGGAGCCGGTGCACCTGTCACAGAACTGCCCTCGTACACCGCAACCGGGACTATTGCCTCATTACCACCTCCAACCTTGACAGCGGCAAGCACGGCGAGCGTTGACGTTGGTAGCGGATGGTTCAACACAAGAGACGTAGTCCCGGCCCCGACAGCTATTGCAGGATGCACATACCCTGATCCATGGGATGCGATTGACATTTCCGTGCCCCCTCGTTGCGTATAATCTTGCTTGGACAAAGTCTTCCATAATGCCCCCTGCAGGGCAACACATAATGATACCGATTGTCGCTCCTTTTCCTACCACCTTGTTCTAGACTTCCTCTACTCCTTTCTAGGGAGCTTGTGATCTTGCGAACCTTTAACAGACTCTTTCTTGACTTCGGACTCTTTTCAATAAAGTCGGCTATAACGCCCGCTAACGTGTAGTTTCTAAGTTGCGTCCTGATTCTTTGAGATGACGTTCATGTTCTTCATCCAACACTCGCACTCAAAACCGTCCCGGAGATGCCAGGTACAGCCTTGAGTTTATGCGTGAGTTGCCCTGCAATGATGGGCCTGGGCAGATAGTCCGTGAACGCCTTACCTTAAGCACGAGGCGACTGACACTTGTCAGCCGCTGAATAGCGTCACATTCAGACATTCGGCTACAGGGTACCGCCGTCCTGGGCACTGAGAGGCGCCACGTGTCTGTTTGAGTACGATGTACCTGTAGTAGGCGATGTCGGCATTCGCGTTCTACTGCAGTGATATTTCTTCGATTTTTGAACATATAGGGGCACCAAGGAGATGATAACAATCCCCTGTTCGCACATACCCGTGGACGTTGACCACTCCATTTGGTCAGAGGCTTCATATGTTCACTAACTACCTCCTTTAACCGCGCTGGTGCCTTGCGCTCAACGTTACTCATCCCATGATAGAAATGTGGCAGAGCCTATCGTGTAGCCGGGTTTCCGGCTCCTGGGAGAGGTCGGTTATCTTGGTCGATGCAGTGAGGGTTTCCCGACCAGACGGGAAATCGGTGGCTTTGGAATGGGCGCTCATCTAACTGTTGATTGAAGGAATCAGCGATGATCTCGGTGCGCTTGCTAAACGACATAATAGGCTCTCATATAGCCACATTGTGCTGTCGCAGGAGAATCAAGAAGCAGAAGCGCGGGGAGGAAGTAGAGACATGTTGATCAAAAAGGGCCAGAGGTGGGGTGTGCACGTCGGAGCTGTAATCCTCCGTTGTACAGATGATCGGTAGTGATGTAATGATGATAGCCTTTAGGGACGAGCACCGGCAGAGCTGTGTTTCTTTGCCATAGGCATTAGATACTCCTTTGGGGTGTTGTCTCCCGTACCCGAACTTCGAATGTTCGTGTGGCAGTGAAGGCGCACTAGGCTGAGGACAAGTGGGTCCTGGAATGATCGTCCGCTATGGGAATATCATTTTTTTGACTCTGTATGAGTAAAATCCGCTGTTCCGGTCAATTGTAGCAATGATGAGGGGTCGGGCAACACGAGATTGGTGGTAAATTGTCGTATTTTCAGGCTCATGCCTTACAATTGATATCCTTTAGCCGCAGGATACCAACACATACTGGTGAGATTCTGTGCTCTGTACCAAAAATAACCGTGCGCTTCCTGTCCTGATCGTCTCACATCTAGACGTCTGGGACCGGTAGCAAAGTCCCAAGCCCGTCGATCAGTATATCTAGTATATCCCTCGGCCGTTTCTGATTTCCAGGCTTTGGACTCGAGAACCTCATGGTGGCGTTGATCATCAAAGGCAAACACTTCCATTCGATTGAATCTTTCTACGGAATCGACTTCCTCTGTTGGATTCATGGCCGATGGTTAATTGAGGGCGTGGGTAGGGCAGATAATATATGCGGCGATTGGTCGATTTCTAGACGCATCCGCACTATGGGAGCCTATAAAGATCTGACTCTTAATTTCCCTCGATGATTGGTCGGTTTGGGAGGGTTCCTCTATTTGTCTTCCGGCAGGCCTCGATCCCGTACGAAGGAAGAGAAGAGCAAGACCTGCCGAGGGCCTGCCATTCCCCAGATGCTAATTCCTGGGCGTTTAGGAGGGGGTTTCTGGGTTATTATGCATACAAGTGGGGTTGACAACCCTCTAGAAGGTACACATGACCTTGTCTTTGAAAGGTTGTTCCTCTCTTTATCGGACCTTTCCTTCAATTTTGGTGATCGGATCAATGTGCCGACAGAACAGGAAGGGCCTCCCACGGCTTTCCTGAAGGCTGCGGTCTATTCAGTTCAGAGTCAGGATGATTTATGCCATCAATGTGTTCATCCCTGGCCTCTCGTATGTTTTCTGAAAGGAGGGAAGCTACACCATGGCCTTAAGAAACGGTGTATGAACACAACCAGGTGAGATGACAACGTCGCTGGAGTGGAGAATAGCAACACTTGCCGCTCCCATCTGCAGAACTCTATTATTGTTCGGAACCGCCGAAGAAATCGCCTTTTGATGGCGATAGATAATGACAAATCCACTGGCAAGATCACGGCAGCGGCTCAGGAAAAGGGCAGGTTTGAGTTCACGAAGTAGGACAGCGGCGGATATCCATGTTCTTGCTCTGGCAGTCTGCCCTGGGTGGTAACGTCGCTATAACTCCTGCGAATTCCCCGGGTTCCTCTTCAGCCAATAGCCGGATCTCTCGGTTTATGAACAAAGCCGCAGAGGTGATTGAGCTCAAATCGGTGGAAACTTCTATTGGCTCGCCAGTATTGAAGGGCTCAGATGATACCGCCCCAGCAGATCATTGGAAGCCAGCGTTAATATAGATGGAGGCGACGGAAATGGAATGCTATATACATAAACAACGAGGAGAAAAACTATGTCCATTATGTTCACGGGGCTATTCCAGAGACAGGCCTTTGTTCCGGAACATGATTTTATTAGGGTCGGTGGGTCTCTCTGCTGAACGACTGTTGTATCGCCTTACAGAACTAGAGGACACCGAAGATCGAGGGGACTCGATTTCCCGAGGCCGGTCGCGTAGTTCACGACTCCACAACTCCACCGGAATTGCCTGTTGCCTTGGGGTGAGCTATAGGGCCTCACATGTTGCAGGATATTGCGACAAAGTTGAAACGAATAACCAACGAGGCAGATCGCATCCATCTGACGATGAGCACCAGTGGATCTATAGTTTGCAGTGGGACGAAACAACGTTCTTCGCCCCCGTCCCCAATCGTGGCGAGGGCCAGGACTGAAGCGAACAGCAGCAGTCATAGACGATAACAGCTGGGGCCATTCAGTCATTTCCCATTCCGACGATCCCAGTGCCGTGAGCTCATCAAAAAAGCGATCAATTCTCGGAAACTCGCGCCTGCAATTGCGTCTCGCATCCATATATGGTTCCGCATTGCTGTCACCACCGGATGGCGGTGCACTTCCCGATTTATCGAGATCTTGGTTGAAGATCTCAGCCTGACATACCCGTTTGGGAGGATATGTCAAGATCCTGGACAGAAACGCAAACGCCGCATTGGCTACCTGTCATATGTTGACAAAAAACAAATCAATTGCCGAGGATAACGACACTTCTAGGCAAAGCGCCTGCAGAAACACTCAGCCCAATTCTTAGTCCAAATGCAATACAGAAATGCATCATCGATGCGTTTCCACATTGCCCGGCAAGAGACTTTCATCGGAAGATCGCCTCAAGATCGCCCCGAAACAACGAACCTGGCATGGCTATTCTAGCTTATGCTCTCATCTGGACAGCCTTACCTCCTGTAGGTTAACGTATCTCAAGATGACGATGAGGCGGACTATGCCTTTTTCGTATCGAGACCATGGAACCGAACAGGTTTTCTCGATGACGCTCTATCCCACGGAAATCTCTAACACCGGCTTCATGTTAACTTATAAGCACCCAGGCTTTCTGTTCCTCAATTCCTGGACGCCATATTTTTTCCGACCATGTATCCCTCCTCTGGATCACACCAAGCATCGTCGTCTATGACGCCTTCTGTACCACCTTCGCCACCGTCTTCCGGTGCTTCCGGCTTCCCCTGCACCTCCTTGAGCAACCCAAAGACACAAGACGTCTTCCAGTCCATCGTCAAAGGCCGCAAAAGCTGGAAGACTTTAAGGGGGGGAGAGGTTGTTTGGCCACCCGAACTTGAGGCAGCACTTATTGAAGGTACGAAAAAAGCTGGTGCTATCATCCAAGGTGCTGACCCATTAGTAGGACTCGAACAATACACACCCGACGACTCAAGGGAGACGCGTCTCCTGGGTCGATTTCCGATGCGTAACAGGTTCATCTCGGAATACATCTACCAGAAGACCGGCAAACGAAGAACCGCAAAGCAGGTCGGTAGCCGTCTGCAACAATTACGCGACACATGTGGGGGAAGGCAACGTAAGTCACCTTATCCTTATCATATGGCCAGTCCATCGACCCATCAACTATCCCGCAGTGCTCAAACTCCTGACACCTTACCGTCCACACAACCGGGGATCAAGACCTCAGCCCCTGAATCTTTCTGGCACCGCATCTGATAGTGACTCCAACAGTGACGGTTCTACTCCCGCCACCCCCACAGAAGCCCATGCCACTCTCCAAAGCCTTTTATACAGAGGCGTTGGAGGTCTTGGGCGCGATGACGAACCTCAGAATATTGTCTACATCGATCTCCTTCCTAACAATACGCCTGCCGGATCGAATACCATCCCGCCTCCAGTTCCATCAAGTTCAGGTTATAACGTCGTTCGAGCTTCGCAATACCCGCGTCACATCCGCGACATCGACCCGACCGTCACCCTTCTGGCGCGTTCGTCCCTAGCTGCCAAGAGCCACTTCGTCGTCCGGACACGGGCGGGAGTCGTTCACTCAGAAGTGACGACTATGACCCTAGTAGGCCCAGCTCCAGGAGGCGCTGAGGACGAGTTGCTGTATAGCACGAAACTCGTCCCGACCTTCTGGAACGAGCTATGTCAGAACTCAGGTATGCAGTCAGCCTGAGCCCTCATGGACTGCCTCCTGAATATCGCTGTCCTAGATCCAACACAGTATACCATCATCCAGAAAGTTACACAGGAGCCATATCATGATACCTCGGCGCCTCTATTCTCCGCAGCATACAAATTCACATTTCCCTTTCTAACCGGGAACAACACTCAGGTTCATGCCCTGGACAGCTTTCCCCTCGGTGAGCCCGTAATCCAGGGCAGCCCTAACTTTGGCTTCGAGTTGGACGACCTGCTCACCCTCGATTCTGACGCCTTCAACGAACTTGTCCCTGTTAACGACAAATCCATGGACCTATATGACCTTAACGCTTGCCTGGCTGCGGAGTGGCGGATACATTCTCCTGCTACTTCTACCTCAAGCGAATCGTTCTCGGACGGTCATACTCCCCCAAACCTGAGCGAAATTCCAATTATCGTTAGTCTTCCGAACACTCGCTGTCAAGTCCAACCTTGTTGCTGACATCTTTCGTTATTGACAGGCCCTCTAAATGTAAAAGTACCGTATCCTGATTTGTGTACCTATACCCGAGTCGCATATCTCTCGCAGTCCCTAATTTAATGGTGAGCATTTACTCCATGTATCCTGTTAAGACCGAGGACTGATCCCTTAGCGCTTACAGTTATATTATATTCTAGCCACTCATTCTCACACGCCGCCTGACACTTGTTCGATCTTCGTTTCATTTCTCCCCACCATATCACCACCGACTTTCATTTCTATCTATTGTTTAGCCTTGCTGTTCTTGGATTCTGTTCGTATTGGGTTTTATGTCGTGTTTGATCTAGTAGAGTCGCCTTTCGAGAACAAGTATGTGATACTATATGCACCATCCAAGATGCAATTGGAAGCAATGCATCATAGTCTGCGTGATTTACCATGTATCAAACTCGAAGGACATTTCGAGACCTCTGGTTTTGTCTCAGTTTGCTTCTCGCCTCCGTGTCTCGTCGGTTCCCTTATCACGGAATCTAGCATTATCTGACGTCGGCGGTCTCATTGTTCTCATAGACGGGGGCTGAATGGAGTGCTTGCCACAGCAGGAAGGAAGTCCCTCACATGACAAACATTCTCATAAGGTCCACAGACCTTCGTCTCTCGACTCTCGTACACGGCTGCGTCCTTAGGGAACGTTATTGCGTCGACCTATACATTTTTTACTCCAACCATTCGCCGCCTGGTCCTCAGGACTCCATATCGACTCCATGCACGTGATTGACCCCTGTTGGTCAATAATAAGATACAGTCATGCTCACTCGATGGACACTCTAGTCCCGAAGTTGTTGGAATAGCGCTTCCTGAGCGCCGGTGTGTACAGCCCTCTATCTCGTATATGATTAGGTACTCGTCATTCGACGAGATCCGGTAGACTCAGAGCTGGATACCCGGACTACCTAACTCTCCATTGACTGTCGAGTTCCGGTTTGGTCAACGCCGGTATAGTGCATGACCGCCTCATGTAAGCTCAAGTATGTACATCATTGATTGCCACTCAAGTCCTTACAATTACACTTTCAGGGTTGACCTTTACTGGGCCATCACCTCACTACTCTCGTTTTCCTAAGCAACAGTAAAGGTGCCCGAAGTACCGGTGAAGGAAGATATGGAGCCAATGAGGGGCTTAGAGTCTCCGAAGTATCTGATGCGGTAAGACCCGGCTGGAGAGTTCAGTCTCAGCAAGACGAAGTTATAGGCACAGCGTGGATCATTTACCAGGAGTGTCACTTTCAATAGTCCTGCACGCCCATTCATTCTCAGCTCCATTTCATTTCGAGGGGAGGCTATATCAACGGAACCTACCAGGTTATATCAACCGTGCTCATTCCTGTGATCTACGATAAGGATCAAGTCAGAAAGGGGTTAAGTCAATGAAAGCCACCCTTGTACCGTATTAGTCCTTGTCCAACGATAGATAGTTGAAGGGTGTGAATCCGTCCGGACAGTCTTCCACTGATTCCCGGAGACGAGCTGTTCGACGGTCAAGAATGTACCCTCGAGGCGGAGGTTGTTCTGGAAAGCCCAGATTAAGATGATCATTGCTAAACGAAGGCTTCCAAGAACCACATACTCGGGGATTAGCTCCAACGAACTGGACGTGAACGGTGTCACCTTTGCGATACGGGGTTGAGTTCACATCAGCTAAGACTGAGCCGAAGCTCTTTCCAATGGGCGCCGCATCGAAGACAACGCCAGTCTATAGTCATTTAAAACTTCATGCACACATGTGTCGAAAAAGCATAACGTACCCGTAATGATATGGCCTTAGATGTTTGTTCGGCAGGAGGCGCATCTGAGGAGGGAGTTCCTGATGCACTATCAGCCAAGAACTGGACCATGCTTGAATACTTGTCGATATATGCATCGAGGGTCCCTGGGATAGAATTCGATGTTAGCGCTGCATCCCGCCAGGAGCCCAAGGTAGGGACAGGAGCGTGACAAGAACAGAAGCGCTTACACTTTCCAAAGATAGTGCTAGCGCCTTCATAGCGCTGAACTGCGTATTCTTCCGGGGTGGTGACATAATGAGCATAGGTATTGGCTGGTCCCGCGATAACAACGTAGGCATCCGTGCCGAGGACACCAGAAGACATAAGTTTAGCGCGGAGAGCTTCTCTAGAGAACGGAAGCAGAAAGTAATTAGAGGCATTATGGGGATACCGTAAGCAGAGATCAAGCCACGTAGGGTTTGCCCGTAAGAGTGGTCAAGCGACAATTGGGTAAACGAGGGATCCTGTGATATGGAGTCGACGAAAAAGGAAAAGGGTTCGTACCTCATTCTCCTGCCAGCCATTGTGGTCATTTCACCTGATCGTCACCGGGTATGAGCGAGCGCGTATAATCGACGCCGACAGAATTGAAAGAACTTGCCTGGTATTACAAGTATCACTGCATGAGGCATGACCGTCAGCTACTGTCAATCAGCTCAGGGAGACGGAGAGGGCCCCTCGTAACCGAGGCGTCGTTCTCCAGGTTAAATGAACACTCACCAAGGTTCCCTATACGAAGCATCTGAATGTCTACTGTGCTAGGAGACCATTCGTATGGCGTGTGGGCAAATCCCTGTCCAAACGCATTGACAGAAAATAGTTGAGAAGTCAACATAGTGTGCGGCCGCGAACATGTCGGTCTCGAGGACATACTGAATTAAGCAAAATGGGTTTGGGACTTTGACAAGCCTTCTGCTCGTCAGACGGCAGAGGTGTTACAACGCCTAGAGATAGGGTCAGAAAAGACTGATTGCATCACAAGCTTAAACTCTAGCGCCAAAAGTCGTATTGAACAAACCTTTGACAAGCTCCCAGAACGGGTTTCTGGTTCACAAGAAGATAGAGATTCGTTAGCATGTACCTGTGAGAGGACGGCCTAGAACCTACTGAGTCGTCGAGTTGTCGCCCTGGACGAAATCAAATGCCCCCGGTCCATCACTCGAGTTAAAAGTCAGAATATAGCCAGAAGATCACGTCAACCAGAGCCAGGATATCATTCACTCACGTTGTGCCACCCGCGAATGAAAAGCCTAGCGTATGGGGATTCAATGACAGGGAATTCTGGACGGCAGAAGCACATACCCAGAGCGGCAGGGCATGTCGATACGGATGTTCCGTTGGGAAGTGTGAATGTATGGGAAGCCCTAAATGCCATCAAGTCAGTGTTTGATAAGAATATCAGCGCAGTTGAACTACAGATCCATCGATGGTGGAGGAGACCCACATGTTCAGATATGCATGCACACTCTTAACCGTGCCGGACACAGGTGTCAGTTGACCATTCATGATTCTTTGCGCGCCTTGGAATTGTAGGTCGCCAATAATGCGGTTGCTCTCGAAGTCGGAAATTCGGAAACCAGGACCGCTAGGATAGGTTGGCTGGCGGTTCGCATCTAGAATTATGTTGCGCATACCGGCCATGACAATCTTGGACTTTTCCGCCGCAAGTTGCATGAACAGGGTCACACGGCTGTCCATCCCATTCTTCTCCGGGACTTTCACAAAATGCACCAAGTCTGGGAGAATGTTAGAACACATCAATATTTTTCTCGACGCGCCGGAAGTACTAACGTATTCGGGCTCGTGTCGCCGACATTAGCTTTTATTCTGTTGTCAACACAGACAGCTGAAAACATATCATGGGACTAGAACTTACATTGAGTGAAGCCAGCAACGAAAGATGTATTTCCTGGTGCGGCATTGGGTTCGACAAGCGCTAAGACATAAAATAAGTACCTAATCAAGCGCTCCTATGCTTCTTGAGGCGAGAAATCTCCACGTACCCTCATAGAGATGTGCAGCCATTCCCTTGTTGTCAGTGCTGACTAATGTGTTATTCTGTCAAGATGATTTTCAGTGTGTCTACGGTGACTGGTGATCCGCCGGTAGGCCCATACGTTATAGAGGCTAGTGCCGTGCACCGCGAAGAAACTCAAGAATCCTCGAGCATTGCCATTGTTATCATCGAATCGCAGAAGTGTCATATCCTTGTCTTGATCGAACTCGTACCGGGCCCGTTCAGACACCGGATTCGCGAGGTAAGCATTGGGAGACCTGTTGATGTTCGCATCGAGGATAGTTGTATTGCCGAGGCTCAGGCGTCCAGGGGCAAGGTTGGCGTGAGCACGTTGCACCGCACGAACAGTACCGGCAACGATGGCGTCCGCGGTTTCCTTGACATAGCCGAGCGACGTAACTTGTGGAAGCAGGTTCTCGAGATAGCCGCCCACACCGGCATGTTGATGGGTGCCAACAAAGGCGATATTATCATTCGTATAGACTCCCGGGAATTGGGTGGCCAACTGATTCACAATTGATCTTCGAACTCCCGTGTCACCCATAGCAATATCTACGAACGCCGACATCAGCTACTAATGGTCAAGTCACTCCGCATAAAATTCGCAGCCAAGGCCTCGACTCCCTTGTCAAGTTAAATTTGTCCAATGGGACGAATCCCACGGAACGGTGAAGTCCTTGTATGGGAACACCCGATTTGGACTCGAGGAAGAACATACCAGCATTGATGAAGACGATCCTATTCTGGGGCCTCGAAGCATCGGCTACGATGAATGCCCGACTACGTTGCCTCATGTGCAGTCCGGTGTCCGTCTGTGAGAGCGATGCATACCCCTATCGCGTCACAAGATCATGTCAGAGTATATATTGGATATAGTGGCCTATATCTGTTACCATCATATTGGTTTCCACAACAGGACTTGATGAGACATCAGTAAACTCGCCATTGTTGAAAATGTCTAGTTGAGAAGATTCACCCTGTGATATCCCCAATTCCTGGAACGATCATCGCGAACTAGTCTCAGCACTGGAATTGTCTTTCGAAAGTGTCAATCAAGCCACGGACCTAATCCAAGCAAATATTGCGCATTTGCTCCTCGTACGCCCCCAAAGACCCCATTAGGAAGCACGGATGACGAAGCTAGAAGGGCAGTTAGGTAGAAAAAAACTCCCGCCATGGCGTTGTAAAGGTTCTCTAGGCAATTCCAGAAATCCAACGGCAGCGCACTGTGGTAAGAGAGCAAGGGCATGGTGTCGAGCGACTTGGGCTTTTAACTGAATTCTTTGGCGTCGCTCCTCAAGGCCATGCGAAAAGAGCCCCTATGGAAGGGACTGCAGAGGAGGGAGAGGTAAGAAGAGCACATGCAACCATCACACGGCCACGTCAAGTGCCCACGGTCTTACCTCGCTATTGGACCGAAGCTAAACAATTTTAGCGAGTTCTCAATATTGCACTATAAAAACTTCGAAATATATACCTTCCTCCAGACATGCAACCGAACAGAACGACCAGTAGGCACTGTGCCTCGAATTATCGAGGGCTCTTAGACCCAGGAAGGAACGAGTTCGGTAAGTTTGATACCTAACTTCACTGATACAAGGAACCTATGGCCATAGAGCGTTACGGCATATCCCACGTGGGACAAAATCGGAGGTGAAGAATCCCACACTACTTAAGTAGGTGTCTGGGGAAGCAAACGCTCCAGAATACAACGAAATCAAAAGAAGTCGGAGTCATAATCACGAGCTAGCAAGAAAAACAAAGAAACCACCATCCTTTGTGTCATACGTCGTAAAAGAAGCAAGGAAAGAAAGAAAAAGAAACAAGGGTTCGAACAATGCCAGTGACTTAGAACCTCAATACGCCGATCAGCCAGAAGAGGTAACATATGGAGACAAATGAGATGATCGCCGGCGAAAGATAAAAGAGGCCGAATGTCTCGTGACCGTGAACGGACTTTCCCTCGAGCACGTCCCTTGACCAGCATCGAGTTTAGGAGAATGAGAGGATGAAAAGTCATACTTCACGAACATGAGATTCGCAGTACGCTTTTTTCCCGCCAGTCTCATCCGGCATGCGATCATATTCCCAATGCGATACACGAATTCCGGTTTTGCTAGACCTTCAAAGGATAGCGATTGGAGGTGAACGAGGAACGGGAGAAGGTTGACAGCATCAGTTGAACCAAGGTAGTCGAGGAGTTGTTCTGTCGGACCCGTAGGAACGGACAAGGTGAGCGAAGTCAGCGCAGTCGCTTCTCTCAGTTCCTCCAGGAGTTCGGTGGCCTTGATGTTGTCACATTTAAGTTCCAAAGACTCTAACGAAGGGACTCGAGACAGGAAGTGCCCAACGGCGTAATGATCCCATTGTCTGTCGTTCGCGACCGAGTGCACAATAAGGGATTTCAGATTGGGCACAAACAGGTTGCTGAAGAACCTGGCGAGGCCTTTCTGCGTGCCGTCGCGCAAGGGTTCGGCGATCACTGTCAGTGAGCGCAGTTGCGAGTGGTATACTGTTGGGAGGGTGGTCCAGGGTTCACTCGTCCCTATGTGGAAAACACATTCTTGCACGTTAGGCAAAAGGTCGAGGGCAGTGAGGCACGAAAGTATCGAGGCGGGAGTGTGTTTATGCAGGTTGAACCTGAAGCGAGTGATTTGCGCCAGTGGTACAGTGATCATCGAAAAGGATGTGTTGTAATCCAGTGATACACTCCGCAGAAGCGGTGCTTCTTCAAATAAATCCACCACCAGGTTAGGCGAAATAGATCCACGGGATGTATTCACCACCAGGCTTTGAAGAGACGGGAGTTCGTGACGGATTGGTTCAAAACCTGTCCATGGCAAATGGGAGGCCGGCACCATCAAATAAAGGTCTTTCCAACGTCTCGACGACAAACACAACTCATGCAACGCCTCGTTCTCGCTCCAGTCGAGAGGAGGGTATGTCTTCGGGTAATCATCAGGTTTCGCTTCCACGACGGCAATTGTCAACGGAAGGCCACCCGACCTCTGGATCCACAGTCGGATGAGAGCATGCTGAGATGCACTGCAACCTTTATACGTCATTCTGATGGTAGTCCATAGTTGTGGCGTAGCGATGGCGATTCGCCGCCAAGCGCTACACACTTGAGTCAAAACCAAAGGCCCCTCTCTCGGATCGAAGCTATCTTCCACTTCCGGGAAACGGCGGTGCCTTGACCCTCGAGGGCAATACTTGAAGATTTCCGCCCATATCTCGGGATACACCCGCCTCGCAGGAGTCAGAAACGCCTGATGGGTACCAATGAATTCCTGAAGGGCTCGATACTCCCCTTGTAGTTGCGCTAATACACTGCTCACACGCCGAATTTCCTCCTCAAGCCTCCTTACGTCCACCATGGCGATGCGAATTGCACCGCGAATCGATTGGCCTTGTTCCTCTGTCGGGACCGCATTCGATCCAAGCAACTGTGGAATGGGGGAAAGAGGGACGATGGTTGCTCCAGTGAGAGTGGTCCCACAATGACGACAAATCGAAGTAGGAATTTCGGTGGGATAGATTGCCTTGTGTAGTGCGCTATGAGTGTGGAAGAGTGTAGACATCTGTGAAGTCTTCGTTTGAGATTTTCCATGAGCAAAGTGGAGAAGAGAACAGAAAATGCTGCTGCTCACCGCAGAGTGCAAGACCGAGAATGTGGTATACTGCAACTTGGGAGTTGGGTTTCGGAGCTTCCAATGCGTTGCTCATAACCTCCTGACAAGGTTTGTAGGACCGAATAACGCCAGATGCCAGGAACCGAGAGGAAGAAAGGTTGTATGGCCACAGGCCCATCACGGAACTTTGGAAAACCCGACTGCCCGATAGAGTTTCCGGGGCTTGTTCGTCGACGGTATCGAAAACCGCCTGTTTACCACCTGAGCTGATCATGGTCCACAGCCTCCCACGTTTAGAATGACATGAAAAATGCAAGCAAGCGAGACTGGTAATGTCTTCCCATTAGAGCCTGGTAAGTAGTGACGTGAATGGTGAGTCAAATTGTAGGTCAAATGAGCAGGCAAGCATTCATACTTACCGCCTCATGGTTTTGGCAATGCACGTTTAACTGCAGCACTCAAAGGACAGTGTATCTAGTCTGATGGGCAACTGCAGTCTCCGGTTCAGGCTGCCGGGTCTCCGGAACTGGCACTCGTCATGCAGAAGCCCTTGCGCTGTCCCCGGTATTCTCGGGCTTACCATTTTCCTCCGGATGGCAGAAGGTCAAAAGTCTTCATGTTGATATTCCCCAAGGATATTTGCCCGCGACGGTTTTCTTGTCGTTTCTGATGTAAAGTTTCGATGTTTACGATCCCGAAGCGCCTAACGAAGGTTCTCACCGCGGAGGGCGATGGTTCGCGTGGACCCGGCCAACGTGCATCTTGTGTTGCCGATTTTTACTCGTAGGCTTATCATATCAAAACTACGCAAGCCACTGGCATTTTGGTAGCTTCAGACTTCGGATGAGTCATCACAAGCACTTCAGGGGCTCCCAGGCTGGCGTGTTTCCTCAGAGCACTCGACTACTCTTTGATCAATGGCACTGATCACAATAGCATTTGGCCACAGGAGGCGGCTGTTGGCTCTTGGAAATGCGGGGCCTTTGTCGGCATAATTATCCAAGAGGATGTGGAACGTCTCCTAGCTCAGGAGATGGTCGGCCGCTAGCAGGGAAGTGGTCATCAACGGGGCACTGCGTTGTGGCCTATGGTAGCTGCGGAGTCACCTTCGAGGACTCATAGAGGGCTCTTGAGAGATTTAGGAATCCTCATCTCGCCGTAGGAGAGGGCCTCGAGATCGGGAGAAGTGACTGGGTCACGAATGCTCTCGTCTCCCTCAACTATCGACCAGGTAGCGATTGAGGTGAAGAATGCCAACCGTACTACCCAGATTTGAGATGGGGGTAAACCAGTACAAGAGGCACAGGGCTGCGCCACGCTGACTGAGATTCGCGTCGAGTTGAAGAAGAGGAACTAAGGGGAGGTTTCATGGGAGGCTGGTGGTGGACGGATGGAGGAAAGAGAGTTTGACAGTTTGGCGCACTGGAGCTGAGCTGTTCTTTGTTGTGACGACTTATTCACGAGACATAAATCATTCATCACAGCCGGACCGAGTCGGAGTTTTGCCTGAAACTCTTAATATTCAAGGCTGCGGAAGGGCAAGGGTAGCAAGGAGCGGTATGAAAGAAGTGGTCGCATAACTCTCTGAAAAATCACAAACGAACGGCTTTCATTCTGACGCTTCTTCCGCTATTTAGTCAACGACCTACCAAAGGACGCGTTTGGTTTGTGTTAGTATAGGGAATGAACGTAGATATCGTTATGCATAAGCTCAAACGTTATTATCGCCAATTACTACCGTCAGCTCGGAGGTCAGAAACTCCATGCGGGGTCATCGACTACAGACTGCATAATACAGGCTACGTTGATATCCGTTCCTAATATGTTTTCGTCTGCCAACACACAGTCGTAAATAACTACCAGGTCGATTCCCTATACTGATGGAAAATTGCGAAGTATTCTTAGTGTTCATCTCCGATTGTATAATTTTAAGGAGGAAGTCCGTGGTCCCAAAAAGGCTAAATAACATTGAGCAAAAAAGCATCCAGCTTCCTGGAGCATCTATGGGAAACACAACATACCGGACAGTGTTTCCAGGTCTAGGATGAACATAATCAAAGTGCCGGGTGGCTGTGTATTGATAGGCGCATAAAGTTTCCAAAAATGGTCTTCCCACGGATTTCGTGCCCCTCGCGGGCTGAGGTTATGGGCGTTGACTCTTACCACAGTATTGGACGACGATGAACAAATACGACAACATTCTTCGGACCCTTTCTCAAGAACCAAAATGGTCATTGCAGAATGAATCGGTGAGTCCTCTTTGGGTTGGGTGTATAGTCGAAATTTGACGTGTGCAACAGGACCTTTTGGAACCCTTCACATATACGGCCGCGAACCCGGGCAAAGAAATTCGTGGAAAGCTTATAGAAGCGTTTAATCTTTGGCTCGAAGTCCCTCCAGCGGAGCTATCTGTCATCGCTAAGATTGTCAACATGCTCCATACGGCTAGCCTCATGTATGCCGACTCACAATTCTATGATGAGTCCGAGCTTAGAAAACGGCCAGGGTAGATGACATAGAAGATGATTCGCAGTTACGTAGAGGGAAACCAGGTTAGTGATCCCATGTCCGTAGCAGTTTTTTCCGTCTAACGAGTCCTCTAGTTGCACATAAAATCTATGGCATTCCCCAAACCATCAATAGCGCTAACTACGTATATTTCCTCGCATATCAAGAACTCTTCGCCTTGAGGCGGAATTCTTCGAAGGCTTCGGATCTTGATGCCCTGGTAACATGTCCGTTATCCTTGCCTTCGCGATGTTCTTATTGCTCAGCGAAAGTTTCTACAGCCGAATTGTTGTCTTTGCACCGTGGCCAAGGTCTAGAAATTCTATGGCGTGATTCTTTACGATGCCCAAGTGAGGAAGAATATATTCAAATGGTGAACAATAGTAAGTATGTGGTTATATGCGTTGGTCTTGACTTCAATAGTCCATAGAAACGGGAGGCCTGCTGCGGATTGGTATTAAGCTCATGATGGCGTGTGCAACCCAAAACATGGACATGTGAGTCGGGCTCCAGTCCTCCGACTCATCTGACTGAATGCGCACCGAAGTGATTACATACCTCTCGTGAATCTAATTGGTGTCTTCTTCCAGATCCGTGACGACTTGATGAACTTGCAGAGTACGGAGGTCGGTTTTCGTTTTCTCCACAGAGATCATACTTCCTCTGATGCAACATATTCAGTACACGTCGAATAAAGGATTCGCAGAAGACCTCACAGAAGGAAAATTCTCCTTCCCCGTAGTGCATGGTATCCATGCCGATACCTCTAATCGACAGATCTTGAGTGAGTAATGATCCCTGTCCTTTCACGGCCGCCATTGATGTGACCCAGACGTCCTGCAAAAACGACCGACGACCCCTATCCTCAAGGTCCACACGATATCCTACTTGCGGGATCGGACCAAGTCCTTCAAGTACACCCTCTCTGTCTTGGACAACCTCGAATCGCAAACTCGTCAAGAGATTAAGCGACTGGGAGGCAATGAGCGGCTGGAGAAACTGATGGATCTTTTACACGTAGACTCAGATAAGTTTGCATAATGTACTTCTCTGCATTCTGACTTGATCGATGTTTCTAATTGCTCTCAGATATTCTGTTGAGTATGTATATCGTATTTACCAAAATCGGTAAAAATTCATTTCGTGCCCTATGACACACCTGAATCTCTTTGCGAGGTTTTCATAGTTCTACCGCTAGCGGATCGTTCCCCGCGGCAGCGGGAAGTACGTCAAGAGGTATTCTCCCTCCGCACAGTGCGAATCTTGTCGACAGCGAACCATATAAATTGTTCACTGGCGTCCGGAGGCTTTGCCTTTTCTCATGGGAATGAACCTCTTGACTTCTTCCCTCCGACAACTTGCAATCCTATGCGCGTAGAACCTCCTCAGTCGAGCTCCGAATTCTCGATGTCCTCTACACCCGTTTTGTCCAGTGCCGGTATCGGGCTTTCGAACCCTCAAATGTCCAAAACACGTCGCAAGATGCTTGACCTTGTCAATCGCTTGCACTCGACTGGGTACGAGAATACACCATTTCAAGCAACTATCGAATGTTGATCTAAATCCCCCAGCGTGCAAGTTGATATCGACCTGCCTCAGATCGCTGTTATCGGCGCGCAGAGCGCTGGAAAGTCTTCCCTCATCGAGTCTATCTCAGGAATAACCCTGCCACGCGCCGCTGGTACCTGCACAAGGTACGTCCTCTGAGTCTGGTTCATGACCTGTAGCGACGAAATGTTACCTTCAGATGCCCTACGGAGTGCCGCCTTTCCTATTCGGACTCTTCTTGGAAGTGCATCGTGTCTTTGCGGTTCATCACCGACGTCAATGGTACTCCCCTCGGCCAGACGCGCAACGAAGTCTTCGGACCAACTATCTACAACAAGAACGAGGTCGAAGAACGTATCCGACGTGCTCAATGCGCCATCCTCAACCCGGGAAAACCTGCTAAGCAGTTCCTTGAAGACGAGGATGACCTCTTAGGAGAAGCGGAACTCAGCTTCTCGAACAATTGTGTTTCGCTGCAAATTAGTGGCCCTGATGTCGCGGATTTATCGTTCTGTGATCTTCCCGGTATGTTCTTACACAATCATGTTGCGAGCAGTTTTATTTACGGTTCTGTGCAGGTCTGATTGCGAGCGTAGGCCGTGGTGGTAACGCGAATGACATCAAACTCGTAGAGAGTCTCATCACCTCATACATCAAGAAACCGAGTTGTATCATTCTGCTGACCGTTGCTTGTGAGAGTACGTCCTTCATGACTGCTACGCCCAATTACGTGTCTCATCACCGTTCTTCCCAGCTGACTTCGAAAACCAGGGAGCTCATCAGATAGCCAAGGCTTGGGATCCAGAAGGGAAGAGAACAATTGGTGAGGATTCCGTATGCGTTGGTTCTAAGAACTGATTCAAACCTGGCCCTTAGGTGTTCTCACCAAGCCCGATCGCATCCCGATCGGCGAGGAGCCCGGCTGGCTCCAATTCGTCAAGAACGAGAAGGAGCCTTTGGAAAATAATTGGTACTGCGTCAAGCAACCAAGCTCGAACGACCTAAAGAAGAACTGGACATGGCAGGAGGCACGCGAGAGGGAGAATGAGTTCTTCGCAGCGACCGCCCCATGGTGTGAATTGGAGGGTATGTATCAGAAGTATCTGCGAACGGCCAATCTGGTGGAACGTTTGAGCTCCGTTCTCTCGGACCTTATTGCCAAGCGGTATGGAGTCTCTTTCATCATGACGAAATTGACACACTGACGCATTTCGCTCACAGGCTACCTGAAATTCAGGATGAACTCGAGAAATCCATCTATAAAACTCGAGATCTGCTTGTCCAGCTCCCCAGAGAGCCTTCCCAACAGCCGGTCAACGAGGTAGCTACGCTCCTCCACGAATTCGTTGCCGATCTGGCTAGACACATTGCTGGTGTTCCTGACGAGAAGGGGCTCATCCAATGTATTCGGCCAGCCCAGGAGCGTTTTCGCCGGGAAATCCGATCAACGGCGCCGAGATTTAGGTCTTACGAGAAGAGGTTCGCTGGGACGAGGAAGATGCCTCGAGCGGAGTTCTTGGACCACGAGGACGGCGAAGGCTCCGAAGACGATGACGATAGGGAACCCACTGCCCTTCTTGAGTCAAGAAAACGCAAGAGGAGATCTCCAGATGTCATCTATGTGGATGAAGTATTCGAGAGGGCTCAACGGTACGTGGCTCCCTCTCCTCGGCAGCCATAAATTCACTTTGTGTTGCCGTAGCGCCCGAACACGCGAATTGCCTGGAAATTATCCTTTCGTTGTTCAGCAAGCCTACATCGATGATTGCGTTAAGGAATGGCGTAGCCCTGCCCATGTCCTCTGCAAGGCTGTGTACAACACGCTTTCTGACTACCTCAGGAACATGATCCATGGGCACTTTGCGGCGTTTGGCCAAGGAATGCTGGAGCACCGGATTCGGTACGTTCACGTTTCGGTGGCATTACTCCCGTGCTCATGCATGCCCGCAGTATCCTCATCCAGGACCACCTGAAATCCTGTTTCGCAAAGGCAGAGAAAAGGATCAACTGGCTCGTCGACATTGAGGAAAAGGCGTTCTCCTTGAACACACACTACCTATCGGACTACAAGTCGAAATTTCTCGCTTATTATCGCGGTGCGCGTCGCAAGAGCAATCATGCTGACATCATGAACACCATCAATACGTATATGCCACCTCCGTCCCCAAGCACGTCTAATTCCAGACAGAACGCACCGCAGTCATACGGAATCTCCAAAGTTTTGAGCGGTCTGACCGAGATGGGCTTTACCGGGATTCAGGCTAATGATCTCGCAAAGTTGTTAAAGACTGACAATATGGAGCCCGCGCTTGATATCATGGCAGACGTTCGTGCATATTTTCAGGGTAAGTTCCTATGCATAATATTGTATTCCAATTGCTGATCATAAATTCTCAGTTGCCTACAAGCGGTTTGCTGATAACATTCCGATGGCCATTGATCGAGAACTCGTTTGTGGCGTTGAGCGTGGTATCCTTCCTCTTCTTTGGAACGGACTGGGCTTAAATTCGCTTGACGCCCATCGAATTTGCAAGGAATTTGCGCAAGAGAACCCTGCTGTTGCGAATCGAAGGGAGGAGTTGGCGAAGAAGCTGCAACGCTTGGAAGAGGCGTCTCAACAGCTCTTGCAAGTGGGTGGTGCTTAGTTGGATACTCTTGTGCGCCGCCTCGCTACCAAATATCTTGTACCCCTGCCTCCAGTATTATTCCTGTCCGATGTTTGTTAAAATCACAACTGCATTGTGTTCGAATTTTTCACAGCGTCGAGATGTCAGGATAAGCAATGATCAAGATGGGCGATCCGGGTGTGACAGGAACGGGTGATGGTAAGTCACTCGTCGTAACGACCACCAGCAAGAGCTGCGCCCATCGATCACTCGCACATCACCATGTACCAATGGCGACAACCTATAAAGCACCCCTTGCTCGACACAGCCGTGTTCCCCGACCTACACCATGTCAAACGCCTCACCCCTCTTCCTCTCCAGCCAAAATGTTACTCTTCCTTCTCTCCCTGAACTCTCTGACCCCAACTTTCTTGACGCGCTTCTTCCACTGGGCGACCCTGAAAAGACTTTGAAGACACAAGCTCCAAATTCTCTGAACACAACCACTTCTGACAACCATACGGTCACGACAAACGGCGCTGCAGCTCTCAAATCCACTGGATCGGCTACTCTGGACGCATTCAATGGTCTCAACGTGCGATCTTCGAGCAAGTTTGGAACAATTCTCCGCGACGCTTGGGCAGAGGATCCCGGGTTGACTCTGAGAATTATCTGGAATATGAGGAGCATCCACGACGGGAAGGGCGACAAAGAGTTGTTTTACAGGTATGTTTCTTTCACTCCACACTTGGTTCAAACGCGTCCAACATGAAGGTCCTCTCAGAGCTTTCGGTTGGTTGTACGACAACCATCCTCGTACTGCTATTTCCAACCTTTATATGCTCATCATTCCGGTCTCCGTCGTGTCCAATGGTGATGTTGCTCCGCATGGATACTGGAAAGATCTTCTCAACATTTTGGCATTGGCCACCTGCGACGAACTCGTCGACTTCCCTTCGCGGAAAAACAACTTCCTCCGCACCTACACTCCAAAGTCAAAGATGCGGATGCCTCGAGTAACGGAGTATATCACCATCAGCGACCAAGAGCGCGCTCGGATACTCAGAAAAGAGCGGCAACAGCGTTTCCACGAACGACTCATAGGAAAACTAGTTGCCAACTACAAATTCCGTGCTTTATATATTGCTGTCGTCAGACTCTTCGCTCAGCAGTTGCGGAAGGATGTCAAAATCTTGGACGAACTCCAGACCATAAACCAGAAGGTCGACAAGGAGCGTTATAGGACCCTCGTCCGAAGTACCTCCCTCGCTGGAAAATGGGCGCCCACACCGGGGGGATCCCACGATCGAGTCACCAACATATCCACCGCCATCTGCCAACTCCTCTTTTCACCCGACGAAAATTCGGGACTTGATGCAGTTGGTCCATTGCCCTCCGCCGTCCCTCGTCCTATCGCTAGCGACCAACACAACTGCATCATCCTCCGCAATTACTACCACCGTTGGATCCTTCGACCACTCCGCGAGATCCTCGCTTGCCCAGAACCCCTGATGTCTGGGCAAAGGTGGACGGAAATCCAATACTCGCGTGTACCCTCCATTTGCATGGCGCGCAACAAAACGCTGTTCCGCTTGCACGATCCTGAAGGATTCCAGTTGTATCTCGTCGACGTCAAGAGTGGGAAGAAGAAAATTAGTGGTGCGACCTTGATGCCTCACGAGCTCGTTGGCGAAGCCATCGAGCTCCAAAAAGCTATTGATGTGGCACAAAACGAGATATATCCCTCGGTAGCAGAGCGTAAGCGAACACTCGCGCGAGAACAACTAGAAGTTGTAGATGCACAGTGGCGTACGTTGATCTCGAGAATGAAGGAGAGTGAGAGTTTGGATAACACGTTGGCGGTTTGTGATGTCTCTGGTTCGATGGGATCTATATACGACTACGACAAGCATAACGTCAGCCCTATTTTCCCCAGCATTGCGCTTTCCCTTGTTGTAGCATCCGTCACTAAACCTCCATTCAACACCGGCTTTATCACGTTTTCGGAAGACCCGGAATTCGTGCGCCTCGAGGGACTAGAAGAGAAGAGCTTGACGGATTTGGTGGGCGAAGTGCTGAAGAACCGGTCAGGTGGCAATACGGATTTGCAGGCCGTTGTCTTGAAGTTGTTACTTCCGCTTGCGAAGGAGAATAATCTTAGTAAGGAGGACATGGTGAAGCGGTTGTTTGTCTTTTCGGATATGCAGTTTGATCGTGCGTCGGGGATGACGACGGGACCTTGGTGGTTGAATAGGACTTCGGAGAGTGAAAGGGCGGATCGGTGGGAGACGAGTTATGATTTGATTGAGAGGGCGTTTAGGGAGGCTGGGTATGAGGTTCCTGAGATTGTGTTCTGGGATCTTGCTGGGGAGAGGACGGTGAGGCAGACTGTGGAGGTTGAAGCGGGAAGGAGGGGCGTGGCAATGATGAGTGGATTCTCAAGTGCGATGATGAAGGTGTTCATGGGTGAAAATGATGAGAAGGAGGGAGAGAGGGAGGAAGAGGAGTGGGCTGTTGTGACGGAAGAAGGGGAACTCGAGGAAGAGGATGAGATAACGCCTTTGAGCGTAATGAAGAAAGCGCTGCTTAGACCGTCGTATGATGGGTTGGTGATTTTGGATTGAGAGTACATGACTATCATCCATTCTCGTTGGTCTTTTGTCTATTATCTCAGAATTCGTTTCATGTTCAATGGACCTTCAGTTTCACATTTGCAAGTCAGCTGGCGCCGAGAACTACATATACCTATTCATTTCCTCTCCTTTCGTAGGCACAGTTTTGATTACTGACTTTATCTTCACAGAGCATTTCACTACTACAGTTTGGCTGGGTGTATTAGATCGAGCGCGAACCCCGACGTCCGTAGGAGAAATGAATCATTCGTGGAGCAGATCATTGTCATCAAGGGACTGCGTATATCGAACACAATCTTCTAGTATGGTTTCGTTTTGCGTCGGTGAGGATGGACGTCATGTAGCCAACTGTAAGCCTTGGGGAGAACACATGTAAGTAAAAAAAATGTAATGCAACAAGCGAAGGGGGAACCTATAGAAGACATCCTCCTTTTCCATAATAGATACCCTTCATATTCCGCACGGCCCTCGAACTCGGACCGGAATACTCTATCTAAGTATTTTGAAAGATTGAGGTTTCAGGCTTGTCCCGAGGGCTGCTTTCTGAGACCGTCAATTGCGCCCCAGTAAAGCTGAATGCTGCAGTGTCGCTTGCCATGATAATACGGTGAAATCGCCAGAGAATTCAGGGAGTCTTGACGAATAGCCTACTTCGCCTGAGCTGATCTCAATTAACATCGAGTGTCTCTATCTCGATGGACTGGAAGTTGTATGAGTCTGGTGAAACATGATACCGGTTAGATATCGTAGTTTTCCGCACTGAAGTCGTCTTGGTACTCGCCTGTCCATTGTCTCCTGCCCGACAGTAGCCTTCGGCTCAACGGCCGTTCTGCCCCGAGAAAGGCTCACAGAGTCATTGGATCATCTGCGCAGTGACCATCGAAAGGACTTTTTTTTTTGGTGGAACGTTGTAGCCCTCTGAACCTACCAGAAGTCAGGTTCTCGGGGCCCGCTTGGGTTACCGTGGAGAAATGTATTGCGCACACTGTTTTTATCAGATAATGTGAGGCCCGTGAGTTCACCTGTTCCTTCCGGCTGGAGCCATCAAAAGGACTTTTCATAACCCCATCATGCTAAGAACTTAGCCCTAACCAACCCCTCAAATATATTCAGTCCAGTAAAGCAAAAGAAGACAGTGCGAGTCTATTGTAACATGGACTAGGCTTGAACAATGCGGGCGTGAACAGATAGCCCTGCCGGATGACCTCTAGGGTCACAATCAAAAGAGTGAATACAAGCTTACGGTCATCACATTGTCAGGCATGGACGACTCGCCAGCCCAGCACTCCCAAGAACGGGCTGGGTAGAAACAGTACGGGGCGACGATATCCTAGCGCATCAACTCCAGGATATGGCAAGACTTCAATGATGCACATAGTAATGGCACGAAGTCTTGAAAGCATTACAACCTCCGCACACCCCACAAGCAAAAAACCAATAAGTCCTGATAACAATTCCTTGACTTGCTACATATATACAGTCAGCCCAAAACAAGAGCAATCGTAGAAAATTTATAACCGAAAAGGATGCTTTGATCGTCCCACTCCATTACTTCTTCAAGTCTCAATACTGGTGTTGAGGATGTTGAGGCGGCTTTGTTATACAGCAGGTCCAACAATATCCTCTCTGCAATGGGTATGACCCTATTGGACATGCTGGTCTCTCGTTGAAGCACAAATCTAGACAGCTAGGCGCTGTGCTGTCTCCGGATGCCTGGCTTGGCGCCGGTGTCGCCTTGCTAACGAGTATCAAAGCGAATATAACAATAGGCGAAGCGAAAGACTTGAAGTTCATGATAGATCCTTATTGAACTGATCGAGTTGAATTTTTCCTACAAGTCGTCAGTGATTTATCCGTGATCAATATTTGTTATGACGCACCCGAAGTTGACGAGGGTAAGGCGGGACAAGAGAGCGGAATACCCGGGTTAAGGAGCGTTGCTTGGGAACCTGCCAAAAGTGTTGAGCGTGTTTTCGATTTTTTGCAAGTAATAATCGTAATATGGACCCACGATCGAGTAAAGGAGTGGAAAGACCGAACGAGGGCTGAACCCGCTCAGGTTGAACCCGTCAGCATCAACTCTCTTTATACCCCGCTCATTCGATTGGGTCGGTCTACTTCTACTCCACAGCTGCCGTAAACGAGTTCACGCTTCATTGATGAGCTCCGAACCCGGGCCACTGGAATGGAGAACATACTGATTTCTTCAATACAACGTCGCCCACTCAAAAGTCGAGTCGTGCTGACTTTTTCAGGGAAAGTCCACAGGATCAACCACCGTTGAACAAAAGGAGTCCTATTTTCGGTCGAGCACTATTGTTACCAACATGGTAAGCGGGGTGATGGTGCGATTGGATTGTAAGCGACCCTGGAAAAACAAGTGCCACCTGACGAAGCTTGATCGAAGTTTGACATTGGAACTCTATGACAGTCAGAGCTGGCTGCTGAGAACTGAGAATTATCACCCGTTTCGAGTAAACCACACCGTTGATTAGAATAGCCCATCCATAACATCAGACCAAGTCATATGGTCGAAGCCTCTCTACAAGCAGCGTGCTACGTGAAACTGTGGAGCGCAATCGTCTTCCAAATTCCATCTATCCCCTTGTTTACGCCTCCTGTGGAAGTTCATTGGTGCAACATGTCCAACAACCTTCCCCTGCCTCTGGATTAGGCTTAGGGTACCACCCAGGTGAGCCACAAAGCGGTTTCTCCTTGTAACAGATATCAAAGCAATGTGGCTTGGGGTGGTACCCCTTCGGAGTACTGGGCATTGCCAAAGCAGCTTCACCAATAGTGGTGACAAGGACGGCCAACGCTGCCAGAGACTTGAAAAGATTCATGCTTGGGTATGCTTAGCGCCTGGTTAACAAACTAAAATCACAATACATAAACACGTACACTCACTAATGATAGAACTGTACCTGAAACTGCGAGGAATAAGGCTTATGGTTTCCCAAAAATGTTAGAAAAACCGGCGGTATCGGTAGTACCACAGATACGTGCTGGCTCTGAGGGAAGGGGATTGGGAGTTGAATGAAATCAGAATGCCTCTGGCCTTTTATCCTAGAGTACATAGATTAATACCAGCCATAAGACTCGATCGTCAACAATGCACCATGATATTGATCGAAATTAAATGGAGGACCCCTTCACGTAGTCAACGCCAAGTCGTTTCGGCGACGATTGGTATCTCGTAAATTATATTTATTACGCAATGCACAGTCCGGCAGCGGCGACATTGGTCCTATCACAACACCAGCGAGTCCGCTTCGGCTGGTCCAGAACCATAAAACTCATGGACTAGGGAGTGCAACATGTCCAACACCCTGGGCTAATCTCCTGCGATGCACCAGGTGCAGGGCACGGCAAAGGAAATGGTTCGCAGAGGTTTGGGTTACAGTTGGAAAACTGCGGGCCACGAGCCCCGGTGACGGCTGCGTGAGAGGTCATCCAAGACAACATCAACGTCACAAAGACTAAGAAGCGTTGGTTAGAAAACATGATGACCTGAGGTGGTATTTTTAAGACCTAGATTCAACAGCACGAATTCGATGCCGAAGATACTTACCACTCAATCACTCAAGTGAGCAAACTATGTTGGGGATTTCGGTAGCATGGGAGGGAGCTCTTATATGTCGGAAACTCAGTAGTCAAAAATACATTAAGCCCTGTATCTGTCACTTAATGCCGCGCCTCCGACCTGTGTCTCCGGGAGCGAAATTTTTACGCGTCCGCAATCTTCCGTCGGCGGAGAGTTAACATCAGCAGGTGACCACGAACGCACATCGCCGTCCCAACAACTTCAAAATGCAGCTGGAATTTCTGCGGCTTTCACATAACACAAAGTTGGTTCTATCCGCTCACCCGAAATACAACATAAAACACACTTCGCTTAAATTATCGTACTTAGATATGTCGACCTATCCGCGCCAAGGGCGAGGGCCCGGGACCTAAAGCATACATTGGTTAGCTCTGTGGTAGGATGCTCAGCTTCTCGGACCACCACTCACAGTGTAGGAAGTGGGAACGGGGTAGTAGATATTGACAGTCAAGCCGGGATCTATTTCAATGGTGCTCAACTTCAAGATGAACAAGGTAGGGGATTATTTTGGCTGACCTGAAGGAGAGACGTAGCCGGGGATAGAGACTTTGGGAGGGTTGCCACCACCACTACCAGTGATGCGAATTTGAGCGCAGGAAACATACCACTGTGGGGCACCAGCGACGTGAAGACCAATTTGCTCAATACGAACGAGATACTGCAGACCATCGTGTTCATAAACAATTTTAAAACTGGTCAGGGAGAAGAAAAGGACTCACTTCACCGGGAGGGGTGTTAGAGGGGATGGTGGTGGTCAGTTGGCTGGCACCCTCATCAGTGAACTTGAAGGGGTTGAAAGTGGCGCCCCATTCAGCAATTTTGAACCAATTGGAGCCGCTGCCGTCCCAGCTGGCGACAGATCCAGGAGCCTTGCCAAGATAGATGGCAGCCGGACCCGAATGATAGACGGTGTTGTCAAGTTTGAAGCCGATGGTCGAGCCCGGGGAAACATCGATGGTTGCGCTGGCGGCACCGGGATTGACGTTGCAACGGATATCATTGGAAGTCACGGAGGTGACAGGAGAGTTGTTGACCGGCTGGCGGACGGCGGCAGTCGATGAGGTACCTCCCGCAATGAGAGTGTTCCAGATGTCTGGGATAGTGATTATTGAGATACTACCTCAGATCAAATATTCATTGACGCGTACAGTGAGCAGAAGCCGTTTGGGCGACAATGGCTAGGGCAAGAAGAGCAGGGAGCTTCATCGTTTCGAATGGATCTTGTGCGTTGACTGACACATTTTCATTGAAAGGCCTTATGTATATATAGGTGTTCGGTCCCAGGCATGAGGAAATATCTTCCAGTTTCTTCGCTTGTGGAGTCGTTGTAGATTCGGATAATTCAGAAAACAACATACCGGGTCTTGGTTCATTGGTTTTAACGGAAAACTCAACAATTCCTGGAAGGATGTCCGTTCAGCAGGACTATGACAATACCAGGAGAAGCTTGATGTTAGACCGCGATGGGTATGCGAATGAACTGAATAGAAGGTGCCAAGAGGATTGACGTGTGTCTCGTGGACAAGAGACAATACAGAAACCATGTTTGCAAACCTTGCGTCGTCCGTGGATTCTCCTGAACGCCGCAACAAGTCTTGACGAACCAGTTTTCCATCAGAGTTGGCTCGGAGAGTAATAACTGCGCTCCTGAGGTCGTCTCAGATAAAACGTTTCTCTTGGCCATTACAGTTTGTTGATTGGTCGCTCCCGGAAGGAGCGACCTAGTAGGATTGTCGATCATTCGAATTTCAAACAAGTTCATCAGCCATAAACGGTAAGGGACTATATTCACGCTATTTTGGGTAAGTATGTTTTGCTGAGAGCCTAATAACTGAGAAGCCAACGTTAGCTAGACAGTTTTTCTATGGTTAACGAAGGTTGAGCCATGCAAATTTACGCGTAGAAGTGTGTCTCTTCCTTGTGAGAGTATCGAAATCAGTTCAGAAATTTGCTGAGGGCACAAGACAGCGTTCACCAGCGGCTTGAAGGGATACTATAAGTCGGGACATACTAGCAACACAGACTGACAATATAAATGAAATTTCAAAGTCAGCGTAATTCCGGGTGTGTTCGATTTCCTCTAGAACTTGGGGAACTCATTGCTGACAGTAGCCACGGCTTCCAGTTATGTGCCATCTCTCGTATAGCCGCATGTTTCTTGCACTCAATCTCAGGTTGGTCACGCCTCATGCGTATGTATCATATCGTTAGCAAAGGTTTCAAATTCAGAGAGATCCTTCCATGATTGATTATTATACAACTTGACACAGAGTTTACATATTACAAGCACGACCTCAGACCCTGAACTAACGAAACAGTAGAAACAACCCCTCACCCGCGCCAGACAGCAGGTCCAGGAACCTAAATACATCAAATAAGTACTCCAACAACCGCTGCAAAGAGAACTTACAGTATAGGAAGTAGGAACAGGGTAGTAAATGTTGACGGTAAGACCGGGGTCGTTTGGCTGGACATATCCAGGGATAGAAACCTTTGGTGGGTTTCCAGATCCGTTGCCGGTAACGCGGATCTGGGCGCAAGAGATGTACCACTGTGGAGCGCCAGCGACGTGCAGACCAATCTGTTCGATACGGAGGAGGTACTGTAATTCATAGCGTCAGTGATGAGCGAGTCCCCTCTCCCGTAGACGGACAACTCACCTCGCCAGGTGGCGTGTTAGCAGGGATGGTGGTGGTCAGTTGGCTAGCGCCTTCGTCGGTGAATTTGAAGGGGTTGAAGGTAGCACCCCACTCGGCAATTTTGAACCAGTTAGCGCCACTGCCATCCCAGCTAGCAGCACTACCGGGAGCCTTGCCAAGGTAGATGGCGGCAGGACCTTGGTGATAGACGGTGTTGTCGAGTTTGAAGCCAACGGTCGAACCTGGGGCGACGTCGACGGTGGCGCTACCGGGACCGGTATTGACGTTGCAACGGATATCATTAGAAGTAACAGAGGTAACAGGAGAATTGTTGACCGGTTGGCGAACAGCAGCCGTAGAGGTGGTGCCGTCCGCAATCAAGGTTGTCCAGATGTCTGAAAATTCATCCAGCTAAAAGCACGAAGTCGGAGAAGGAGGACGACTTACAATGAGCAGATGCTGTCTGTGCAATGGCGACGAGGGCGGCAAGGCTGAGAAGCTTCATTTTGACGAAAGGATTGAGTCGAATTATGGGGAATAGGCCTCGATCCTGACCGTCTTTATACCTCTCATGAGTAGCGACGCGTTCATATTTTTTTCCGCGTACTCCACAAATATCTTTTCCATATAGGGTGTTCAAGATGCGAATAAGAGCTCCGGCTCTTGTTTATTGCATCGTGTCCACCTACCGTACCTTGATCAACGTTCCTGAGAAGATGCAACGGAAGGAACATTCTTACAATAATATCACTATAATATCACAATCATTTACAACCAGCACGTGTGCTTGTCGTTTTGCAGGCGGTTTGGTTCGCTCCCGACTTCATCATTCGAGTGTCGCAGCCAACGAATGCCAAGGTTTGCTTGATAAAGAGCGCGAAAAGCGCAAGTCGTTTGAGAGAGCAACTCAGCGTTAATCCAGAAATTCACCGAAGGTGAGCTAATAGCCACGCGGGTACCTATTCCTGTCGGGTCACATGGGACATTTTGATTCAAATAAATGCTCGCCTATTCTTCTTAGCTACCGAACTTCAGCCAAAATCGTGTTCCCAAGGCCTTTCACCGCTCCTTCTGGCGTTCACAAGTAAGCAGTAAGCTATGGTAAGTAATGGCGTGGTTGTGCCAAGAATTCCCCAGGTTGTGCTAAGGCTCAATGGCAAGGATAATCTGCGGAGAACCTTTTTTGGTTCCGAAGTCCTCAGTAGTAGTGGAGTTTTAGCATTTTTGAGTGCGGGGAAGGAGACGGTTCGTCGTACCTAGGGAAGTCGAAGACGCTAAGGTTTTTGTGGGGTAAAGTGGGGTAATAGGTGGGGCGTCTGAGGGGAAATATGAATTGTTGAAGTGGATTTCGATGTTTCATGGCAGGGAAGTTACTCGGAAAAGATTGTATTAGTGTGCAGTTCTAAGAATACCTGGGCTAGACATGAATCTAAAATACAGTCTACGCTGAGTTTCAACACCAGTACATATGGGGAAGTAAGTCTTACTTGTAACGGTGTTATGCATCAATTCATTTCATCAAGACAATTACTCCGGGGTATGTCTTGCATCGTGGCTTATGCATCTCGTACAGCGTGATCTTCTTGGAGGTGGGCCACCGGGAGCTCGCCATGTTACACCAAATTGTACCCTTTCTATACCCCATTGGTCCCGTCACGCATGATTCCGCCTCGTCAAAACCAAGAATCGGAATTTCTCGCTTGATAGGAAGAGAGCCCCTACCCAAAAGTTCCGTGCCATCTTGCGGAGTCCCCGCGTACCGGGCCATAACAAGCCCACTCGATCACAGGAGAGATTTGGGACTTGAGGCAACGCCTGGAGAACAGACGGAACAGCAACTTGTCGTCGTAGTGAGACCGGCGGCTGATATGTTGCCAGAAAGTGGTGAGTTGAAGAAGCAGGTAGAGTGGATGTCACTGGAATAGATGGGTGAGAAAATGTCCGAGGGAGATACTGGAGGATAGTGGGATACGCAAAACGAGAACGACGAGGTATCGGAGCAAAGGTCCGGGGTGGCGGGATGTTCATCCGTGGATACATGAGGCGGGTATTAATGCTACAGTGCCGGCAGCTCGCCAGAGCTAATCACCACTTTTCTTGACACCTTCGTAACGTTACAAGGAAACCACTTGAGCGGATAGAAAGAGTATTCGATGGCCGCCTCCTCCGGAGTCACCGATCCGTGTCCGGGCTATACCCAGCATACTCCTCTCAAGATACCTATTGGTAATCCACTACCAGGTTCCCGATATGGTTCTCGGTTTGTAGAATCGACTCGTTCATTCGACGTGAGGATGTGCCGCTTGCCGTCATCGAGTGACGCCTTGAATATGGGAAGGCGCATAAGGTTTCCGGTGGTGATGACTTCTCGGCCAAGCGCTCGCCGCATGAGTAATGAAGAACGATTATAGGCGTCCGCTGGATTCGGTCATATCTCCACGGAATCGAGACAGGTAAGTGGCTCAGTGTTACGAAGGACTGGAATGGTCTGAGAAAGAGTCTGGATGAGCGAGGCACGAGGGGCATAAGGCTCGACTGATTCTGGGTGGAATAGAAGCGTGCTTACGTGCGGAAATCCGGACACTTTATTCGACACGTGTGTCCCGCAGACGGTAACAGAAAGACGTGTGTCCACTGCCCATGCGCGAGTCCTACACGTCGAGGTGGACCTCGGGCCGCGCAAGACAGGACGCGGCCAGGGAGCTTGCGAGTGGCTGAATATCGATTGGAAAACGGGTAGGAGGTGAGTATCAGTATTGTAGGTTTGAGTCTGGTGTTGCGAGAAACTAGGAAAACTAGACCTGTATCGTCGGATTGGCAAACAGACGCACAAACGAGCCATAGAAAGTCGATGGGACGGACGAAGGCGGGAGGCTCAGTCTCATCAGGTACGACTTCGACGACGGCCTAAAGGATGAATATCTAAAGACTGGTCCGAAGAGTTCTCCAGCGTCAGCGACGTCAACATGCCCATGCAGCCTCGAGCTTTGCGACACAAGCATTTGCAACCATTGTTCAAGGTCAGTTATACAAGATCTGAGGCAAGACATTAGTCCTTGCTAGTAGACACGTGAATATTCATACCTTGGTCGCAGCTTGGAGAATGGTTGATGACGATGATGGCGGGAGGGGAGGGGGGTCGGCGTAAGACCATGCTGTTAACGTTGAAAGGAAAAACCTTGGATTTCCATAGATGTTGGCCATCAGCTTCGGCAACAAGCAAACCTTGAAGGGCCGGGAGTCGATGCAACATCTCGAGGCTTCTTACTGGATGGCCTTACATACCGCTTTCTCTGCAGCGCTCAATCCGGAACCACGTTGGGAATATCGTGCCTCCTCGTTCCATCCACCTGAACAGGAATCCTTCCAAGAGCCTGGAACACGTGGTCACGTTCTCGAAACTGCGCTTCGGGATCTACTAATCAGGACCTTCGACCTCCGCAAACGACGAGTGAAGGTCTATCGCGCTCCTCGAAGCTTTGAACAATGACCAAGAGGATGAAACGTTGCTATTCGCACCGCACGCATGATTGTGCATGTGTTCAGCGACCAAACCTCCTGGCACACGGTTTCCGAATGATGCAGACTTAAAATCGTTTGAAACCATCTCATCGCTCCCTACCAGCCCTCCTTCCAAGTACTCCTCGAGACATGATTCCTTCGCAATCAGCCTTTGTCCATCACCCTCTGAGAGGGTTGAACATTGACAAGCAATATTATCTACCCAATGCGGACCTTCACTTCCTAGTGCGTCTTTTTAGTACGCAATATTAGCATCTTTGACTCAAGGATGTCGACTTACAGGTGGAAAAAACTATATTCCGAGTTCATAGCTATTTCTTCACGAGAGAATCTCCGCAGTTTCGCGAACGCATGGCTGGTGGGGACTGCGCGAGGGCACATGATGGCCTCTCAGACAACACTGCAATACCCGTAAGAAATACTTCAGCTGCGGAGTTCTCCCACTTTCTGTGGGTATTCTATGACCAGTATGTACGCGCCCCTATAACCTGCCTTATCTAACCTCAGGCCGTTAGGAATTACACGCATTCTGCCTCCATTTCCGCATGGCATGTCATTTTAAGGCTTTCTTCACCAACACACTGGGACTTTCCAAGGATTCACGCTCTCGCTCTCAAACATCTGAACGATCTGAATCTCCCTCTGGTCGATCGTGTCGTCTTGTATAAAGCCTGTAACGTGCCTATTGAATTCCTTATCCCCTTGTACGCCGAGCTCTGCCTTCGCGAGGAGTTTCTCACCCTCGAAGAAGCAGTAAGGCTTGGCTGGGAGCTTAGCATTGTCGTGTCTCAAGTTCGAGAACGGCTTTTACGTGGGGGAAGGGGAGGCAGTCACGATGGCGCGATCATGGGTATGAGCTCTGCTGAAGGGGATGCCACCAAAGTCCAGGTGGAATCTTTAATCAAATCGATGTTGAAAGTTAGCGAAATCCAGTCATCCGTCATGGCCCTTCGGGAACCGCACCAATCCCCGCCTCAACAAGGTCCCTGCGATCAAGTGCACTTGGTGAGTTCTTGGCGCTCTGAATGTACTGCCCATCGTAGTGACTGTATTCCTGTTCTTCCGCCCTCAGGATCAAATCGCACCTCAAATACAACAGAAATGCCCATCGACACGTGCCGCAGCCGGTGCTGGGGGGGCTGCCCATTCGAAGGAGTCACCCAAGTCCAAGCCAGATGGTCAGTTTGCTACAGGGGCCTCTCGCCCTTCTCGCCTCTACTGTAACTCAGCACTTATACTCAACCATAGCAATTAATCAGGCTCGGAGGATAGCCAAGACGCTCGCAGGCTCTGTCAAAACCAAGAACAAGTCTGGTGTCAATGCATGAGCTTTGGTCGCGACTCTGGCTATGTTCTCATCGAGAAAACGTTCGCCGATGAATACATCGCCCTCCCAGGCTCTTGGTCATAGAACTTATGCCCTGTAGTCATTAGAGTATTATCTTGTACGTGACCGATAAATTTCAGAATTCTAGTGTTCTTCGTATCGTTCTATCTTGCATTCTAGGAAATCGATTAAATTTCACGCTCCTTCTACCGGAGTGCAAAACCCCAGCCGAAGGCCTGACAACGTCCTCACGGGAGAAAGTTTATTTGACCGCCCGTCCACTCTTGTACCCATGCCAATGGGGATCAAAACGAGAAGGCAATGCCTAAAAGATCTATTCTTATGGCTCGTAGAAGAAACGACTCATCGCCGTCGCACCGCGTGTTCCGTAATCAGTTGTAAACAGCGGCTTCGGAGCGGGAGTGTCTCTGCGTGAGGTGAAAACAGCCTGTCATAAATTTCCAGGGAGAAATGGGGCTAAGAACTTTCTGGGACGCACCTGCGGTTATAAAACCTCAGCCGGGCAGAAAGAGTATCCCATCATTCTGTCGTGATATCCTCTCACCAATTGCCCTCAATGTCTACTGAAAGCAAAAGTTTGCGTTGCCTCAAGTCGCTGAAGAAGCACCCGGTCTACTACCAGAGTGGAGGTGACCTGATCATAATCGTAGGTCTCGTGCAGTTTTTCCCTTAATTCAAACCTCACGGATTTTCGACTAGGTCGGCGACACGTCGTTCCGCGTAGCCTCTATTTTCTTTACTAGGGAATCTCAGGACTTTCGTGACCGCCTCGCGGAAGAAGGCGCAAAGGCAGACGGCGCGGACTCAACTAACAACTCGAAGGCCATGCGCAACGATGCATGCGCCACCCACACCATTGTCATCGAAGCTGATGAAAACGTGACCGCGGATGACTTCGCACTACTGTGTTGGGTATTTTTCAACCCGTATGTTGACTACTCTATCACTTTCTTCAGTGTTGAACTCGATGTCTTCAGGAAATTTTCGATTTACGACAACACACTCGAGGCATGGAAGACTATACTCCGGCTCGCCAACCAGTGGCACTTCGCTGAAGTGAAGGACTTGGCATTCAGGCAGATTGACCACCCAGGAAACTTTATCATGCCTCTCGTGGATCGGATTGTTTTATACAGGGAGTATAAAGCCGAGTTGACCTACATTGGCCCACTCTTCTTCAACCTTCTGTCCCGCCCAGAGCCTCTGAGCACCGAAGAGGGCGAGGCACTCGGCATCGAAACTGCTCTAAAGGTCTCCGCTACTCGCGAGCGCCTGCGCGCCTCTCTTGCAGAGCCTCTTTCCGATTCCCAACCTCTCCCCGCTCATATGGAAGGAGCCATTCGCCAGGCCGTCTGCAAGATACTTAGCCATACTGCACCATTCCCCACCCTCAATGGCAAACCTACCATCAATGGCCAAGCTTCCGCCTCCGCTGCAAAAGAAAGCTTGAAGGCCTCCGATCCGCTTTGGGGTAGTTCTGCTGCAACGTCGGTAACTAACACCTCTACCGCCACTGTCAATGGCGGTGTGAATGGTTCTGGCAGTGCCGCAGGTGAGTCCTCCTGACTACATAGGAGTTCTCTCTGACCCAAGGTTATAGACAATTCCGAGATCGCTGACAAGGGAACGAAGAAACTTAGCAAGAAGGAAAAGAAGAAGGGGGTTCAGGGCCTGTACGATTACGACGATTTTTACAACCCTTGATTTTGTGTAACCGTATTCAGTCTTCAACATACGTACTCGTCGACCTACGTATGAGGCAATTCGACGACTTGAGCATTACAACCTTCTCAGCATGAGTAACAATCAAAATACGAACAGGCATATATTCAAACTACAGAGTACAGTTTCGCCTTCTTCCAATCCTAAATCCCAGTGGTCTATAGGCTCACAGCTCCAGCATTACTCCAGCGTTCTAAAATCCCTCAAAAAACATGAGGAGTACTATTATGACGGGGGTGATCTCATTGTCATAGTGCGCCTCATCTCTATCATTCTCCAACAAATCCTCATCATTTCTTTCACTAGGTCGGAGATATACCATTCCGTGTTCCATCGGTATTTTTCACCAGGGAATCTCAAAATTTCAAAGACCGTTTGGCCGAGGGGCAGACGGCGAAGCCCAGCGGGATAGACTCACCCACCAAGACTAGAGCTAACGATCATGGTGATGTTTGTCCGACACACACAATTGTTATCGAGGCCGAAGAGAACGTCACAGCAGAAGACTTCGCTAATTTATGCTGGGTCTTTTTCAATCCGTACGTCCGGTTCCTCTGGTCTTAAACGCACACTTATTCATATTTGTTTTAGTAAACTCTCCATTTATGACGCTTCCCTTAACAAATGGAAAACGATTCTCCGTCTCGCCAATCAATGGCATTTCGCCGAGGTAAAGGACCTTGCGTTCCGTGAACTGGACATTCCAGGAAAATTCAGTCTTTCCATCGTGGAACGCATCGTGCTTTATCGCCAATATGCTGGTGATCGCAAATACCTTGAACCTCTTTATGAACAGCTTCTCTCTCGTCCGGAGCCACTCACTGTCGAGGAGGGAGAGTCGCTTGGGATGACATCCGCCCTTCTCATTTCAGGTGCCCGCGAACGCCTCCGAGCCACGTCTGACCGGTTGGCACTGTCCGCGCCTCTTCCCAATTCGATGAAGGGCACCATCCAGGAAATGGTCGGCTCCATTTTCTGGAATGGCCCCGCTCCGGACCTTTCTCGCTTCGCCAATGGCCCCACATCTGAATCCTCTTCTCTTAATGGACTCGACTCTGCATCACCCAGTACTGGTGCCAATGGCAAGTAGCGTTATGTCCAGTCGATACTAATCCTTTTTCTGATTGGTGACCGAAATTTTAGATAACCCCAGTCCCATCGGGACATCGAATGGCAAGGATGGCTTTATCAACGGCTTTAAGGTCGCTGGGAAGAAGGGAAAGAAGAAGAACGGACTCCTTGGCGACTGGGATGATTGATGTCTTTGAATCGTTTTATTTTGCTAATTCTTACCTCGATTACAAATGAATTTTCTGAGTATATGATCTAAAAATCTTACGCGGCTATGCATAGAATTTATTCTCGTCCCTATTCTCTCTGCAAGAAGTCAATCATATACAAGGACGCTGACTATTTGAACGTGGTCCATTTCACAAATTTAACGTCACCCGAGCATTCGACGATCTGACATTCACGTCTCCCTTTCCTTCACTCGGGTCACGGCCCCAAGCAACATCCCCGGTGACGAAACCTCTAACATGCCCAAACCTCACAACACGATCCCTACCTCTACCGGAGGGGTCCTCAACCCGAGGGCGTTGATGAACGATTGGAGTGAAGAGGCTGGACTGCAAGGAGAAATGACCTTCGAACGTTGGGTGCAAAGTTACTTCGGCGGGCGAGTTTGAGGTCGCCGCTCGAAGAGCCAACATAGAGTCGACCGGAGCATCATCGAAAACAATGGTCACGGGAGCGTTGGAGGTTGTCCCTGTTACATCGAACTCCGTTGCTGTGGCTTTTTTAGAGATGAAATCGTGGAGGCGAAGTTGGGCTTTGAGAGGGCTGAGCCGGTGTCAATGGGTGATGGCCCTTTGTAAGTTAAACTATTAGACGTACGCATTACTGGTGGTCATGGAGAGAATTGCCCTGTCGGAAGAAGCTTGATTGAAGTCAACGTCAACGTCGATCCGACCGTTGGATGTGTGAAGCTTGAGGAAATCAGAGGTGTTATAGTAGCCTTCAATGTGTCCATTCGATGTGCTGATATGCGCCCATTGAGCGAAGAAAGACTTGGATATCATCAGGTTTCGAGTTTTGGTTTCAAGCCGCAGAAGAGCCCACCTTGGAGTAAATGCCACCGTTTGTGCCATGGAGGCTCAGCGCTTCGAACAGAATTTTGCCTTGCAGGTCATCTATTTCATAGACAGAGTTGATGACACTGGATTCAAAACGCTTAATAACGGGATGATCCTCTGGGAATGTAACGACGACGTCGTAGCGAATAACGTCCCAGGGCTGCCTCCTCTCGTACCTGGGGTTCTGTGCCAGCGGTTGCATATTAGGGTATCGTTCATTGCTCATCGGATGCATGAGCGCACTTACAAAGATGCCAACACCTTTCTCCCCATTCCCTCGTTCTAGAGAGCAGACGATTGTATCAGCCTCCCGATTATGTCGCGATGAGAGATCTACGGAAAATTCCACGGAATCTGTCTGTGCAGAGGTGCTAGTCACTCGAACAGATCCATGAATCCAAGGACCGCTTGCGAAGAGCAGGACAGCATTGGAGGACGAAGGAACCTGGAAAGTCGTTTGGTTTGGGCCTCCATCTCTCAAGGGCTCCTCGCATGACGTCACATTAATGCCTCCTGGAATAGGGTAATCTGGACTTTGAGTGCCAGGCCCGACGGTCCACTGCTGCCAGTACAAGTACATCAGAGTCAATTCAAACGTAATCATTGAATATGCCATACGCGGGGTCTCCCATGTCCATATCCGTAGCCCCATCCAGTCAGCACGATCATACTCTTCACAAAAGCGCTCAGGAGTAACCATATGATGATTGCGAGAACCACAGTTCTAAGTAAGCGACAGCGTGCCCGTTCCTTGACCACTACAACAGTGCCAGGGGGCTGTACGGCTACAGGAACAGAATGGGCGTGGGGTACGTAGGCTACGCCATGGTGGTGATGGTGGTGGTGATGATAGCTTGAGCTCCCGTAGGGTGGAGGAGACCCAGCTCCATTGTACAGGAGAGGCTGCTCTGACCCAGTGACAAGAGTTTTACCAGACATTTTAGAGGATCACGAGCGATATGATGTGGTTCCGGCAGCCGTTATATACTGTACGTTTGTCAAAGATAAAGATCAGTAAAACATATGGTCGCCGGGACTGCGGATAGGAGGGCTGCGCACGAGCTGCGGAGGTTAAAAGTTCAGCACTCATCATACAGTGTCGCCTTTTCATGTCTCACGCCGACTCCTCAGGTGACTTCGAATATCATATGGAGAAAGTGTGGGATAATTCAGCGTGTGGTGGGCGCCTGGTCGAATTCCATCCACAAGCTACAGCTTTCCGTCAGTTCCATTGCAAGCTTACATCGGAGCATTGGACTTGATAGTCATGCACATAGTCTTCCAAGCGTCCCTCAAGCGTCATTATTGAATGACTGAAGGAATGTTCGAGTCCAGTTTCCGCCCGCGGTTCTAATTTAGCACTTGACTCCAAGTCGAAGCTTTACCCCGGTGCGCGAGCGAGTATCAGGTGGTAGGAACATGCCCCTTTGGACCCTCCTAGGAGATCGGAATGGGTTGAGAGAGGTACTTACCATTCTCCGACTCGATAACCTCCTATGCTGCGCACTTCCATAATCAACCCGAATATAAGGCGACAGCGAGTGAAGAAAGACCGACCAATGACCACTTGCCGTACACAGCACCGCTCAGATCCTGTATATACTTGAAGTGAGGGAATCATTCACTTGAACCAAATCAAAGAAGGACAATATGAGCGAGTATCTAATACCCCGTTTGTCTACCCTTCTACTGGGTGCCAACGTTTCGCCGCCTCCGACAGCCCCAACGCGGTCTTCAAAGTATTAAAGCCCACATCCCGCCCTCGCAGCCTGTCAGTCACGAAGGTTGAAGACGCGGGTATCATCTCTTGTGGGCAATACACCTTTCCTCTTCAGGGCCAGCTCTGCTGCACTTTGTGCTGTTAACCCCATTACGGGACGCTCCCAGAAAGGGGGTATTGGTATTTGTGGCGGCGAAGTCACAGGTAAGTACTAGTAGGAACGTTCATTAATCATTGTTCCAAATTTAGAGCTATTCGGTGGGAAAGCGATACTCTCACAGCACTCAAGCCAAGAATAAAGACCCACTAACGACGACTTCACACAGCTTACATCTTGACCTCTTACCATGACTTCAAACCCAGGTGAAAACGACTATCCCAGACATCCGGAGTACTACATCCGGACTGCAGACCTCCATATCCTCGTGAGCATGGATATGGCCTCGTCCACCAGTTACTCACTGCTTGCTGCCACAGGCTAGGGGGACGCGCTTCCGCGTCCACTCGTTCTTCCTCATTCGCGAGTCGTTGTGGTGGAAGAATAGGATCACGGGCACGGGCTCCTCCAAAGATGGCCAGAAAGCATTGGGCTCGCATGAGTCGGCCCCCTTGCTCTTGGACGAGAAACCCAAAGACTTTGCCGCCTTCCTATGGGTATTTTACAATCCGTGAGTCATATAGTCCATATAATGGAAACTCTCCAAGCTAACCTGATGTTCAGTCGCTACAGTATTTACGATACTTCCCCGAAACAATGGATCACGATCCTTCGACTAGCAACGAAATGGGAGTGTCCAGATATACGAGACTTTGCCATTTCTCACATCAAAACGACCTCACTCAGTGCTGTGAAGAAGATTAAAATTCTTCGAGAGTACGGCACACCCCAGGCCGACCTTCTCCCGCTCTTCGTCGAGCTCGCTTCCCGTGAACAGATGCTTACTCGCGAGGAATTTCGCGTCCTCGACGACGATACGAAGTTTTGTATTGTCCGAGCGCGCGAGATGCTTCGCGCGTCACCGCATACTGAAGGAAGTGACACCCCCACAACTCTACATCCCAGACGCCTCAGCGACGCAGAGAAGTCGCAGGTCGTCGCTGAGGCTATTGGGGTCCCTTCGCCAGTCTTTGATTCGGATGCGCAATCCGTGGCGAGCGATGTGGTATCGACTTTCTACTTGGGCGATTTCAGTAGTTAGGCTGACTTATATTCTTATAGTCGGACGTTTCAAGTGCGGACAGTTCAAGTGCTTCCGGTGTTAGCAGCCAGGGATCGGATGAGAACTAGGTGGTTATTATGAAGGGAGGTGTGGCCGAGGATCTAGAGAAGGGACAGAGACAGCGTCAAGTGACAGAGACTGGTCGATCTTCGTCTTTTCAAGACTCCGTAGGTACTTCCATTATGCGTCCTCATCTTTTTGTGCCGTATTGTCTCGTAGTCTTACTTATGTGTGTTTATAGCTTGAGCTTGTGAATATGGTTACGTATGTACAATAGTAATATATCTCGGGTTTACTTTTTGTATGGGTTTGACCTGGTTGATTGATTCAGATTGACACTGTGGGCAGGATATATTTACTTGATGCAATCGGCCATATGTGAGGTAATGACTCCTCCTCACCCTTTTTATATCCCCTGCTATGTAACGTCTGCCGCCCCAAACAGTCGCCAACTCAATAGCTGATCTTTGATGGCCTTCAGATTCCCATATATGCAAGGATATGCTCTGCAAGGCGGTGTTATCGATGTTTTCCCGTCAATAACGTTCATCCAACATGAGCCTGCAGAAGATCGAGGATACAGAAGATTTGATTATCAGTCCGCGCCTCGCTCTAACCACCTGGCCACACTTCTGATGACACCTTACTGCGCAAAGATCTAGGGTTCTCTTGGTCTGTGGGTTTCTGTAACATGCAAGACGCTTGAACGACACACTGCCGCTCCATGTCAAAAGCAAAGATGGCGGTCACGGTATCGATGATCTGAGCGGATCTAGTACAAGAATAATTGTCCTCGCCTTGAGGTTTCAGGAATGTGTTCGCTGTCGCTCTGCTTACTCCAGCGACACTTCAAGCTTCAAGTTCCGCTTCCGTGCTTCGCCTACTACAATGAGGACAGGCCCAGTGGTATCAGAAGTCCATGTGGAGATGGCTGTTACGATAGGCGGCTTTTGAGGACCTGCGTGTACAGTTTCTCATTACACCCTTCACGCCAGGACTTGGTTTAGCCAACATGAGGCAAATAAATTAAGATCCCGTGCCCGCGGAAGGGCTCAGGCTGCTTCTCTCCCCGGGTGCTGAAGATATAAGGAGGCTAATCTCGCAGGTCCAATACTTTCGTCCGCCTTACCTCTTTCCATACAACTCTGAATACACATTTCTCTCGTATCCGCAATGGGGAAGTCAAAACCCGTGAATGCCACTTCTGATAATCAAGACAATGCCGCCAATGGGCGTAGCCCGAGCCTCTCACCTTCGGACAAATATTTTATATGGGGTGCTGACCTTCATTTCCTGGTGCGCCACATCCATCACCCATCCTTATCATATCAGACCTGACATGCATTTACCCGCCAGTTGGACCGCACCTTATATCGAGTTCATTCTCACTTTTTCCTCCGCGAATCAAATTTCTGGCGAAACCAACTCCCTGTGCCATCATCTCCGAGTGACCCACCATTGACAAAGGGAATGAGTCCTTCCAACGCCATCATCCTCAACGAGGATCCTGACGACTTTGAATGTCTTTTATGGGTTTTCTATAATCCGTAAGTCGTCCTAGCATAGACTTGATTTGCCACTCAGTTCAATGCATCCTAGGAAATACGGGGACTACTTGGGAAGGAAGGTTAGAGACTGGATCGCCATATTACGATATGCCAACATATGGGACTTGCCTGAAGTCAAGAAGCTGGCGATTCGGTACTTGCAGGGTCTGGATATGGATCCCGTCGAAAGGATAACGTTATACCAAGACAACAGCGTTCCGGAACAATATCTCTTCCCATTATATAAGCAGCTCGCATGCCGAGGAGAGCCTCTTGGGCTCGAAGAATCTCGCACCTTGGGGATCGAGACCCTAGTCTTGATCTTCCAGGCGCGCGAACGCCTCCGAGCTCAACCCTCGACAGACCACCGCATGCTCAGCCCAATCCGTACTGATCTTGATCAACAATATATTGACGAAGTTGTTTCCGCTACGTTCAACATCTCGCTTGTGGATGAGATTCCAACAGGTAACACGGTACCTCCTCTCTCCTATTAATCTGCCTGCATCTCACGCATTTGTTTTTCCTTGTGGGCTTAGGCGAGTCCCATCAGGCTTCCACGGGCGGGGCGTCAAGCAACGCGAGTCCAGGACATGCCAATGGCAACAATTCCAGAGGTAGAGGAGGGAGAGGGAGAGGGAGAGGCGGCGGTAGGTGATCAGGAATGGATGAATGACTCCTACGATTCAGAGGATGACGGCAGTTGGGACTGGCAAGAGGTAGATTCCGACGCTGAATCTTCTGTATCAGAGGATTTCATCTTCATCCCTGGCGGTACCCGCCTTGACATGTCGCTTTAGTTTGCTTTCTTGTATCAATCTTGATGTATAGTATCTCGTTTCTCTTGTGCAATAGGCATCCCATAATTCAGATTCGGTTGTTCTTGTACTACAGCTTGCAATGAATCTCGAGGACTCCGCGATAATTCTCTATGTCTCGTTGATGCGCGAAATGGTCCGTCTGTCATGCAACACCCAACAAGGTGAGCGACTGCCTCGTCGCCCCATTCCCTGGACGCCTGAACGAACGGGGGAAAGTCTTATAAGTAATTTGTTACAGAGGATTTCGAAATGATTTAGTCGGGATATAGCAGCCAGAAGTCAATTCGTTGAGATCGTCATTCAACTACGCAGACGGGATAGAGTCAACCATTGACCTTCCGCTTTGTTCGAACACGTGTAATAACAGTTAATAAGAAGAGCGAGGTAATGTGCTAGTCGCAGTTTCAACTCCGGAGGCAACAGCTCAGGTTATGGAAGAGGCGGGACAACGCTAGATAATGAGGTACAGACGAGTCTGTCAGGTGTCCATCAAATTCATTGTTACTTCTGTATGTGCTGATTGTCACTCCGCGGCATGACACCAATCCCATCATCACGGCTGTCACATGCTGACGACATCTGCCAACCTGCAAGCGGATCTTGACCGCAGTAGTCTTCGAATTCCCTGCTATGTATGTGCTCTCCCTGTTATGTATGTGCTCTGCACAGCACTTTTCTGTCTGACAGATAACGTTCAGTCGACGTCCTTGCGGCGAATGCTCCAGAATACAGGCAAGATCCGACCATCCGCCCGCGATCCGAGATTTGGCAAGAGCTTCTTGTAACGGCGTTGCAACTTGGATTCTGTACAGGGATCTAGACTTCTCTTTGCCAATTATTCTCAAGGATATAGAAGATTGTCGCTGATACATCCATGCCCGGGGTCAGAAATGAAAGTTCTAGTAATCGATCGTCACGATCCCTCGTACCACGACGCAAAGAATACCTTTGATCCCGCCTGAAGTTTCGAGGTTGTACATGATCGCACACTCACTTGCCCATTGCCCATCTCCATATAAATCTTTCGTTTCTCCGTGGTTTGACTATTTGAGGACAGGCTTAGGGTTACTAGAAGTTGACATGAACATGTCCGTTACGATACAGCGTCTATCTGCGCTTGCATGAGGATTGTCCAATTTCTCACACTCTAAATTAACCTACATGAGGCAGATGAACTAGGGCTCCTTTCCAAGTAAGGACCCAAATCACTTCTCGTTCCCAGGTCCCGGCCAGATAAGAAGGTTGATCCCGTGGATTCTGCGCCATTATCTACCTTGTTCCCTTCCATACACTGGAATATACAATTCTCGCCTTTCCATGATGCCACATCCCAACGGGAATATTAACAATATCAACACTAACAGTGTTGAGAGAAGCCCTAGTTTATCTACGCATCCGGACTATTATGTTCGAGGAGGTGATCTATACTTTCTGGTACGTTGGGCTATGGTTTTCGTGTCATTGGTCTGACGCGGCCTTAAGGCGGACCGCACCTTGTTTAGAGTCCATTCCTACTTCTTTGTGCGCGAGTCCCCACTCTGGAGGACAGTACTCGGGGTGTCGGTGTCACCTGAAGACACACCAACAGCCAGAGGGACCAGCGCTTCCAACGCCATTGTTCTTAATGAGAGACCCGAAGACTTTGCGCAGTTTTTATGGGTGTTCTATAACACGTCGGTACACTTTTCTATTGTGGACATGAGTTTTTGCTTAGCCGTATCTCAGTCAATATGGCGATTACTCGGGGGCAACACTTGCCAACTGGATTACCATCCTCCGGTACGCAGACGAGTGGGAATTCCCCGTAATCAAGGATTTGGCCGCCCGCCACATCAGGCAACAAGAGTCGAGTCCTATTGCATGCATAAATTTGTACGAGAAATACCACGTTTCCGAGAGGTACCTTTTCCCCCTGTATGTGCAACTTGCACGCCGGGAGGAGGTTCTTGGGCTGGAAGAGTCTCGCGCCTTGAGGATTGAGACACTCGTCTTGATACATCAAGCCCGCGAGCGTCTTCGCAGCCAACCCTCCGCAAACAAGGACCCTCTTCGTTGCCCTATCCTCCCAGGTCTCAAAGACGAGGAAGTCAATAGAACCATTGCCTCGACCTTTAAGAATGCCGCCTTGCATGTGGAAGGTAATATGGTATTTTACTTCCTTATTAATGGCTTAAGCTTACTATGCTTCTTGTGTGTCATAGGTGTTTATCCCGGACCGACTCCCAATACGCCCCCTATCAATTGACCAGGGGGAGGCCCCGAAACTCTGACCGGTGATCGCGAACGGTTGAGCAGTTCGTAGGATGTTAGCTCTCGATGGTAGTTCAGAGGTAGACTCCGACTCTACTTTTTCGTTATTGGACAATTTTGTTTGCCATCCAGCATGTAATAGTAACTTGTACTGTAGGTTGATTCGTGGGTGATCAATCGCTCTGTTTTCTTTTATGTGTAGCTGTTTATTATATATTCCAACTCTTGTTTCGAAGTCACATCGAGGTACTACGCAATTCTTAACTTTGCTCCGGACGGACACGATGGCCGGCTGTGACGAATTTGACGTACGCCACACGAGGAGCAATTCAGTCTCTTGGGCGCGGCCAGGGAGGATGCACAGCAGAGGAGCACAGCAGTCAAGATCTGATAGCAGTAATGTCGCTCGGATGAGGCGCTGATATGATCACATTGTCAGGTCTTCTCTGGCATCAGTTGTCATATGCGATCAACTTGATCTAGGCGAAGGTTATTTTTATCCCTCGACCGATCACTTCATGGCGGTAGGAAGCTCTGGCTGGATCCCCTTCTCCACCACACAAACCATTCGTACGCCCGCCGTAAAAATCTCACCAAAAATCGCACGTACGTATGAAGATGCGCATCACATCAATTCTGTGCGGCCGAAGCGAATTGATCGGGATTTGAATTTCCCATCAGCGCGGATTTAATTCGACAGAACCCTCGAACTCGAACTCCTTTGGCCCGTTTACAACAACCTCAAGTAACCGTATCCTTGGCTCGGTGGTTCCATACCCATAGGCCATTGAGTGTGACTCAAGACGTACAGAGCCATATAGCGGGACAATGAGTATTACGCAGGAGCTCCCAACCTTACGTCGAGCCTGTGCAAACAATGGTCAGGGTATCGCTGCCTCATGTCGATCGGAACAAAGGATAAAACTAGAGCTTGAATGCAAGGAAAAAACCGTTTGATTTGACGGAAACGTGGTGTTGGTCCGTACACGTGTTCCCCATTATCGCCTTGGATTCAAATACTGAGCACCGTCTCCATCGATCCCTATTCCACAACCCCCCCTCTCCTCCCTTTCCATCTTTCGCGCAGCAAGGCGCTCTTCTCCTCGCAATGACTCACGATAACGCCTTCCGCTCTTTAACTCGTTACGAGGACTACTATCTCTCTGGCGGTGATCTGTTTTTCCTGGTGCGCTGTCATCGTTTGATATGATTAAGCGTCTGGCTGATCACATTCCCGCAGGTTGAGCACCATGTCTTCCGCGTCCACCGATATTTCTTCGAGCGGGAGAGCTCTTACTTTAAGGGCAAGCTTGCAACACCCGCCTCGCCGGGTTCATCTCGCCAAGGAACCAGTGAAACGAACGCCATCGTGCTAGATGATGTCAAAGTTCACGAATTTGCGCGTTTCCTTTGGGTCTTCTACAACCCGTGAGTAGCCTGGTTTTCTCGCTCGCCCAAGCTCCGGTTCTGAGCCTTGTCTAGGAAGTACTCCCTTTACCACACCTCCGTCGCTGACTGGGTGTCTATCCTTAACCTCGCTCATCGCTGGTCGTTCCCCGAGGTGAAGGCTCTCGCCGTCCGTGAACTGGAAAAACAAATGATGCCCGACATCGATCGCGTTGTCGTTTATCAGGATAACGAGGTCGACAAGAACCTCCTCATCCCCGTTTACGCTGCGCTTTGCGAGCGTGACGCACCTCTTACGCCTGCTGAGGGTCGCCGTCTAGGCATCGAAACTGCACTCACAATTGCACAGCTTCGTGAAGTGTCTCGCCGTTCTCCCATCGATTGTCGTTCACCAGCACCGGCCAACTTCCACGGAAATGAGCTATTCACCCTTGTGCGGGAACTGTTTGGGATTGTCCCACCTCCAGAGGACGATAACGCCCCTGAGACACCACTAGGTGGACCGGTGATAACCGTCCTTTGACTTCCTTTCTACATCATATTGACCATCTCTCTTTTTCTCCTGCAGCCTCCTCCCCTTTGGCTCCCATCACCAGCAACGGCACCGCTGGCCCCACAGCAACAGCAACCACAGCCAACGGCACCACTACGACCAGCACAGACGGGCCCACCACCACGAACGGTCACGCCACCACCGCCAGCAGCGCCGGCCCAGGCACCATTGACACCTCCACAGGACCCGCCCCCGGTGCCACTGCAAAAACCGGAGCTCCCGCCGGTGCAAACGGGGCGGATGGGCCAGCTCCGCAAGGGAGCCGACCCGTCTCGCCCGTCAACACCCGCCCCCGAAACTCCGGTAATGGGGACACCCAACCCGGGCCAAAAGCTGAAGAAAACAAAGAAGGGGACAAAGAAGCAGGAGGAGATGGCGCCGACTGGCCCAAAAACCGACGAAAATCCAGGAAGACCGGCGGCAACTGAGGAGACGGCGCAGCAGTTGCAGGAGGGGAAAAAGAAGGACGATGGTAACGGGTTGGATGTAGAAAAAAAGGATGAGAACGGTGTTGGATCTTCGCAGGAGGGTGCTGGGGCAGGTTCCTCTGTGGCCCCTGGTGTTGTATCATCTTCTGTTGGTGTGGCGAAGGCGGGTGATGGTAAGGAGGTTCCGACTGCAGATGGTGTTTCCACGGACAATACTGCCACGACTGATGCTCAAGGTGCTGGCGCCAAGATCGAACCGACGGGGACGTCGAATTCCACAAACCCCTTCAACATCATGTCTCCGACAGCGAAGTCGAAGGGTGTTGTGGTCAACAAAAATGACCTCAAATCCCCCTCGGAGATGTCTAAGGCAGCCAGTATCTTCGGTGATTTTCTCCCCAAGTGGTAGTTGTTATGATCCATTGTAACGTTTGTAGCGCAACTTCATTGTATTTTCCCTCGCATATTTTTCCTTTTTGAATGCATGGATTTCGCAAGCGATGTAGTTTCGAGAAAAAGCAGAGAAAAAGCAGGCGTCCGGGCCAGATGACAACCAATCGGCTTGAATCAACTCCGGAACCTCGGTCATTTCGGCATGAATTAACTCACATTTTACGAGTTATGTAATTGTCAAAATGTTTACCAGCACCTACCTTCCGCATGCCATCTACTCCCTCGCCATAACCTCAATATCCATCCACCTTGTTAGCCAGAAACGCACAATAAGCGATGACGGGGCCCGTGTTGCAGCACGTCTGTCAATCCTCGAGTCGATAGCAAAACAACTACGGGAGGACAAGAACATTTCACTGGATGAGCTTGACCGACTTCATCGGTTAGCACGTCCGCCTGCGCCTTCGGAAGGTAGCGCTCCGCGGGCGAAGGAGGAAATCGGATGGAAGGAGGTCATTTTTGGACGGAAGAGAAGTGTAGAACCTGAGATGAGCGAGTACGAACGACGGGACTGGGAGAAAGGTGTGTATGATGGTTGGGTGGCGTCGGGCACGATAACTTACGCGTAACTTCCAGTTCAAAAGGAAATGGAAACGCAAAAGTAAAATACATCTGACTGCCGACGGTATCTGGACTACTTGGAGCAATGTCACTACCTCCCCTTCTTCGCTTTCTTCTTACCTCCTACTTCGTGTATAGCAGAACCAGCTGCCCCTCGTGCGTATGCGATCTTCATAGCTAACGAGATGCCAACACTTTCAAGCTCCTCCTCACTCAGGTTTCTCTTTTCGTCGACTATTTTCTTGATCAACGGCTCGATCCAGTCATCCAGCGCGTTTTCCTTTGCGCATAAGAGAGCCTTGACCGGATCCCCAGCGAAGAATTTATCCCTCAAGTTTCTCGCTGTCTTCCGTCGGACATCATCCAGGCCGAACGTTTCACTCAACTTGAGAACCACGAGCCACTCCTCTGGGCTCAGCGTCTCAGGAGTGTCAAAGTGCCTAAAGGGCGTTCAGTTACTTGGAAGTTTCGGAACTGTGCCAACGTACCTTGGGTATACAGCACGAAGCAGCTGAAGAAAATCGTTCTTCTTGATGTCCGCTCCGAGCACCACCAGGTCGTCGTTGTTATCGGTGCCTTGTGGTACCGCCTGGAGGTTCGCGTTTGGCATAAGCAAAAGGTGGCGAGGGACGCGGAACAATGTATCCTCGACCTTGATGCAAACAGTCAGTGTTTCGTCTAGTGGTGCAATTGAAACGACTCTACATACCTGGAAGGTCCTGAACGAGAAATAGAAGTCGGGATCCCTCTGTAACTGAACTTCTGTCATGACTGAGAAAGCCTATCCTGCGACAAGGATGATTTCACTGATGTTGGCTCTTTTGAGCCTCGGAAAGCGAAGCGCCCCCCACAATTCTTTCCACATCTAGAATATGCTGAACCTTCTTCCTCAATGTGGACAAAAGGGGGGATGGGGCAGATGATCAATATGATCGACCTTGAGGCGCTGCACAGATTCTCCGCAGTATTCAGAACATTCTAAGGAGTCCTCTTCTATGATACATGGTAAGTAAATCGAAAGACGGGACAGGAGAAGCTGCGTGCGGTGACAAGCTGGCGGAACCACCCTGCGAAGTATGGTCTGTTACCCTAGATCCTGTATCTCATCTTCGAACACCCTCCTTACTATATCCGTAAAATCTCGGTCTTCTCTGCGACAGTGTCTGTATTTATGACCAGTAGCGGCGATCTCTTCTCGGATATGACACAGCAGAATGGAAGTCTCCAAACCCAATTTCTGGGCCTCGTCGAGGGAGAGTGTAGGGATTCGACGTACGAGCTCGTGATATCCTGCGATGAGCCAGGACGGGACTTTGTATTCCTTGCCAAGGAGAATTTGGTCAACCGCATTCATCTTGACAGAGGAGAGTTCTTGGATGGCACGTTCACGGATGTCAGTGAATCCCCACATTGTGGCGAGTTTGAACGCCGAAATCCAGACAGACGATGGAAGGTCCTTCGCAGGAGACAAGGTTGGCTCTCTACCGAAGGTCGATGAATACAACAAGTGAAAGTAACCACTTGCGTTGTTCAACGTACAACGGATACATGACCTTCAAAAGCCCCTGAAAGTCGCTCTTGCTCACACCCTCAAGTCTGATTGGATTTTGATCTGTTCGGCCCTCGAGCGTTCCATGATTCGGGGGTGGTAGTGTGAAAAGGGTTGAAAAGATATCAGAATAGCGGGAGAAATAGTACTGAGGGACTTTGAATAAACAGCTATCCACCTGGAAAGTTACAGGTCAGGCTCTATTGCCAAGATGCCAGCAAGAACGCCAGGGATAATTCTGAAGCGTACTAGGAACGTGGTCATCTCCATGTAATAATCGTTGTCTCGCTCATATTCTATACGGGCCTTGGTCTCTTCTGAGGTCATCGGGGAAAGGCTGATGCAGGGGGCCTGGTAGGGTTTTGTCTTCCTGCTATGGTTATTTACTTATGGGATTTGATGCTGATGTGTTTGTCTGCTGCGTCTGGCACAATTTGAAACCGTGACCAAGGCCCGGTCACTGCAACGGTACAGCTATGAGAAGCAGAGCTTGCTACTACTGAACTGACTCGCCTAACCAGCCCGACCTCGTCGAAGGTGGGACTACATGCATTAGAGTCCACGAACGAAATTATTAGGTGCTAAGAACTATCGTTGAGCTGTTATCGTGTGGGCAGGGCCACGTGGGGTCGCTCGTTTGACCTTGTTCTGAAGCGATCTGAAGTCCCAGCCAAGACCATCCTGGGTCGATAAGCCTATAAAGTTATGGGCTTACGTTGCGAGAAACATGCCTTTTAGTGGCTCATGTGTTGGAATTTAGCCACAGAATGCCGCATGTAACAAGGACGGGTAGTGCGATGGTTTATATCCCGCGACCACGTAACCGTCTGCCGGTGGTATATTACAGTATACTACAAGCTGGCAGACCCATGGAAAACGTCAAGGGCAGGAGGCCGTGTTGAGACATACCCGCCCATCTGTCACTCCCACTGAGTGAAATGACGACCCCGAGTTCGTGCTCCTGGTGGCATCATTTACGTCACTTTCGCGCCCATGGACCACTCCTTTGGGTTAAAACTATCGAAACAAGCATTGGTTAACATAAATTTTAATTCGCGAACGGTAGGTGATGTATCGTAACCCTGGTTCATGAAATCAAGAGTTCAAGGGTCGCTTGAACGAGAAATAGAAGTCGAGATCCCACTGTAACTGAACTTCTGTCATGGACGGGCAAGTCTATCCTGTGACAGGATGCTTTCACTGTGATGTCGGCTCCTTTGAGCCTCGGAAAGCAAAGCGCCCGGACAATTCTTTCTATGTCCAGAATATACCGGACCGGCTTTCTTAATATAGACAGAAAGTACAAGGCATATGATCAATACAATCGACCTCGAGGCACTGCGCGGAAGCTCTCCGCAGTACTCAGAACATCCTATGAGGTCACAGTCTTCTCTGACACATGGCAGTCGAATCACAACAAGGTACTACGTGGGTTCTCCAGTACAAGCTCACACAGTAAGTGGCCGAATGCCGTCTTTCGATAACACGTCAAATCAACTTACTCCAAGGGACGAGTACTAGCAACGAAGGTGGAGAGGGGGTAGTCAACTCTAGGGCTTGGAAAACAGTATGAAAGTATTGAATTTTTGGGACATTCATTTAAATGCTACATGGATAGATCATCTGTCTGAGACTCGATATCCACCAAGCCAAATGCACACCGGGAGGCCCCGATGCACACAAGCTCAGCGGCTCTGACCAGGCCACAGAAGTGTTAGTTGAAGCTGGAAGCCTGGCCTAGGTTGGTGAAGGTTGCAGGCGCGTTGAGTGGCAGGCCGCTATCTTAGACCTCTTCTCATTCGCGCTGTTTCGGTTCCGAACCTTTTCTTTGCTTTTGGTCCACCTGGGGCAGGACTTCGTCGTAGGTAATGTGGTGCAAGATTATGCCCTTAGGGCGAACCAACCTGGAAGACAACGTCCCAGGCTTCATTTATCCACTGAATGCACCACACAGGCGTTTCTTTGAGTGCATTTAAGACTCCAAGCTACGAATGTTTCCCCTCAGAACCAGAGTTAAACCTATATATCACAGCGTTAGCATCAACGGGATGAATCTCGCTGCTCTCTCGGCTTTTGCACTTGCTATCACTACCTTCGCAGCCAACTTCAGGGCAAGCTAAACTACCGGAATTAATCAGACTGAGGTTAATTGCTGTCGCTATAGGTGTACGAATGCAGTGATGCTTACTGTCTGCATCTCCAAGGTATCAGTAGCCGTTCGACCTGTTCTTATAGCAACATCGGAGAGAATACTCGCGCTTTGTGAATCAGCCCTAAAAGCAAAGCAATGCCGTATTCTTTAGGTGAGCCCAAGCCACTTTCAACGCACTAATAATCGCTCATGGATTTAATGCACTCGATTAGTGATCCCTACCGTAGTGGTTTGCTCCTCTATACGGTTTCTGTCGAGGAGTGTGCGAAGATGAAAGGGGGAGAACGTAGTGTGAAAGCTGTCTAGCTTGAACTTGGAGAATGGATAGCTATCCTTGCCTCCCTACACGAGTGTACTTTGCCAGATGCACCACCAAATGGGTTATAGATGTCACTGGCTACAGCGGGGTTCTCCAAGGGACAGTGTATACTTAATTGCTGTTGATACAACATCAAATGTTTGGCTGAGAATTCAAGAGTGGGCGCTACTGTTCCTGCTAGAGTGACTGCAACCACTTCATGATAAGTATATGCGATTCCCTGAGCACTACATGTAGACCCTTTGGACAGGGTAGGGGAGGGGAGCCAAAGGTTGTTCCAGAAACAAGCAGAGCATCTTCATTATGGTCGACGTCCTTCAAGAGTCCGACTCCAAATAGAACCTCAAGCATCAGAACCCAATGCCAGGTCACATATAGGTGGCCCTCCTTCACTACTCCTTGGAGACGAATGAAATTCCTCGCAACAGAGGACACTCCGAATAATAGGGTCCATGCCTTCGCGTCGATCCCCTGATCGTAGCTTATGTACTTCCATTGTTTCTATGGCTAACTTGTTGGTCGGTGGATAAACATCCCCGTTGTTCTTTGCCACATACTCGTCCCTTTTTGTCAGCGTGGAGAATTTTTCATATGGTTGGGTTTCAGAGCGCCATCTTCAGCCATCAGGAGATTCTGAGGTGTTTTGTATAAGTGTATATAACGCTTATTGATGCACAGGGCTTCATATCTATTTTAGGAACCGGTGAACTATTTGCCGGAAGCTCTCTCAGCTCTATGATCGGATTCTGATCATCCAAGTTGTGTCAGCGCTTGTGTATACTTACGTCATATCGAGGGATCGTACTCGAGTAACCGGGATAGGGCTTGAGCATCTGTGTTTCTATTCCATCATGGAGTCGTCCAAGACCGTCACATCCTCGGCCATCGCTATATCATCCAATCAAGTCTGGCAGCAGACTCGGGGACGGGGACAGGGAAACAGACATGACCGTAGTTGAAGGTTGAGATCTGAGAAAAGGCAACCCAAACTGAAACACTCGCTTATCCACGTGATTGAACAATCGCAAGGTTCTTTGTATATAAGTCTCTCTCAGAGGGAGGGCCTTATGACGAAGATTTCCCATTATCCTCCTGCTCGTAGTGCATCTAGGTAACTCTTGACGAACGACAATGACGATCTCCCCCGGCCTTGATTTCATAGGGCGCTCCCTAGCCCATCTTTTATTTCCTTGTATTGTTGCTTACGGAATGCTCACGGTTATATGCGATCTGCTGGCACTTACGGCGCCTTCCTGGGTGCTAGTCTTTCTCAGTCTTGTTCCACGTCTCCTGTATTTCCTTCTGAAACCCTCTCTGAACGACCGCAAAATTTCGAGGGACGCGAAAGCCCATGGTGCCGTGTTACCGCCGCATATCGGTGTGAACTCGATCGAGGCATCCAAGCAATTTATCGAGAATTTCAAGAGTGGATATCCAGGTCAGCGAAAATCATATGACCCTTGTCTTGACGACGAGACTCATTTCACCAAGCCGGCCTTTTCTTCGAATGGGGCCAGGAGTTCGGCCAAACGTATAGGTTCACCGTTGGTCTAGAGCAGCGAGTGCGTGAAAGCCTTTACCGTTTTCACTGAGCGCAACTGAGCAACCGCCATTCAGGTATTCACAACGGAGCCAGATCATGTAAAAGTACGTGTGAACCGCTAGTTCCCCGGGAGCTTCCGCGCTAACGGTTTATGCCTAGGCTATCCTCGCTACTCAGTTCGAAGCCTTCGCAAAGGGTGAGTAATTATCGATGCAGTCGGATGAGGGATGACTGAGGGATGACGCAGGACCGTTTGTATTCACCCAACTGAAATCGTTGCTTGGTACGGGAGTCTTCAACTCGGATGGTGCGTAAAGTGCTTTTTGCGTGTACAAACGTTGTGCTGATTTGCCACTAGGCGAGATGTGGAAGTTAGTACCTCGGTTAAATTGACAGCTTCCCAGTGTTCTTGACTCCCTACCCTTCAGGTTCCATCGTTCAATCACAAGGCCTTTCTTCAGCAGGGAGCGTATCAGTGACTTTGACGTTTTTGATCGCCATGCTGAGGACGCACTAACACAAGCAAAGCATCGCTTGGCTGAAGGATATCCGATCGATTTTCAGGTACGACATCCTCTTTTATGGGTGTATGGCAACTTGACAGCAACCTAACACTAAGGATCTCGTTTCGCGATTCACACTTGATTCTGCCACGGAGTTTCTCTTCCGGAGTGATGTACACTCCCTCTCAGCAGGTCTTCCCTACCCGGCTCACCCTTCTCCTCTTGCCAAAGCCAACTCTCTGACTTTCGAAAATCACCCTTCCAATGCTTTTGTCAAAGCTTTCGTCAGCGGACAAGATATTGTGGCTCTGCGCGGTCGAAAAGGTACATTTTGGCCTTTGAAGGAAATCTTGGGAGATGCTGTTGCACCGCTCCGGAAGGAAGTAGACCGATTTGTGGAGCCATTTGTCCAGGAGGGTATAAAACGAAAACAAGAGAAAGAGAAAGGCTCAGGAACGGATGAAATTGAGACACTTCTCGATTACTTAGTGGACCAGACTCGTGGTGTGTTCTGTCTTCTTTGACTTCCGTCTTTTGTGTGATCTCTCTGACGCTCAAATAGACCGGGAAGTTATCAAGGACGAGGTCTGTCCCACCTGACTGGCTCTAGAGTGACCGACAGGCTCATGATCACTGAAGCTCGTGAACCTTCTTGTTGCTTCTCGGGATACGGTAAGTTTATCAACCTAAGACCTTTACCCGCCCTTTACTCAGACCTTCTCAGACTGCATCATTACTAACCTTCTCGCTGTACATGCTTATTGAGCACCCTGATATCACTCGCCGTTTGCGCCAAGAGATACTCTCTGTAGTTGGTCCCAAGAGCCGGCCAACATACGATGACATCCGTGACATGAAATACCTCCGTGCGTTCCTCAACGGTATGCAATCAAATCTGTCCTCAGTGGCTCCAGCTGAGCTAATTACTCCACAGAGGTCTTGAGGTTGTATCCTGCAGTGTAAGTGTTCCAGGACGTTGGGGTTTGTTCGCGTCACAAATTGATGATTGTAAATCAGTCCTATAAATAGTCGGTAAGTTTACCGAAAATTCCGATGCGTAGACCCCGCTGCCTAACTCAATTCCAGCACGTCAAACAAACCAGTCGTCCTTGCTCCCTCCAGCGGCTCCGACGATCCCATCTACATCCCCACTGGTACAAGGTAAACACGACATTAATGTTGTTGGGAACGGGACCGTTTATGCTGCTCCGCACCTTGCAGGGTCCTTTACTCTGTCTTTTTGATGCACAGGCGTACAGACCTTTGGGGACCAGATGGTAAGCCTTGGATATCTGAAATGCCTTCCTGCGGCTTGACTAGTGGCGCCTCCCAGCACTTGAATTCGACCCTGATCGGTTCTTGGATGAAAGGCTACATAAGTACCTCGTCAAAAACCCCTTTATTTTTACACCCTTCAATGCTGGTCCTAGGATTTGTCTTGGCCAACAGGTCGGCGAATTTTGTACCACGTTCCGGCGAACAGGTGCTTACAAGACCTTGCAGTTTGCCTACAATGAAGCGTCGTTCTTCCTTATCCGTTTGCTTCAACAGTTCTCATCATTTAGCCTGGCTTTGGACGCACAACCGCCGGAGTCGCTGCCTCCGAAGGAATGGGCTGGGAAGGAGGGTCCACAGGGCAGGGACAGAGTACGCCCTGCCTCTCATCTGACCATGTATGTGAAGGGGGGGTTGTGGGTCAGAATGAGTGAGACGAGCGAAAGTGAAATGTAAGATATGGCGAAAAAAATCATATTTTCTTCTCTTTCCCATTCTTTGTTAACATTACATGAGAATTTGAATGCATATTCGTTCCATTGACAACTAAGCACATAAGGACAGAGCGCAGTTTTTGCGTCCCTATGATAAGCTCGCCAGTCTTGCCGACAGGTCCACGTTAAGGGGAACTTCCCCCCGTTCAGCTCTAATATGAGTGAGATTGCCGTAATAAGAGTTATACCGGAAATGCCCTCGTTCTCGAAGGTCAAGAACCTGGAGAACATGTCGTTCACTGAGTACCTGACACTCAAGAGCGGCAAGTGGTTCTCTTCGGGCAATCAATGTTTTCATTCCAGATGAAAACCATTCCTGGACTCCAAGCTCCTGGGCCATTTGAAGCTTAGTAGCGATATTGCCAAAGTCGAGATTTTCGAGCTTTCGCACTGACAAGTTTTTCACCTGCCCCATATCCCATCTCGCCGAGAGCCTCAGAATCGAAGCCCATTCTTCCGGCGTTGGTTCCCATTCCCCGAGTAACTTCCTGTTACGAAGAGTAAGTCGCGCGTTCCTCTAGCTTCTACACAGGACAGAGCGACTTACGGTGGGAAAAACAAACGCAAAAGATTCTCGAAGTCGGTTTTCGCGACACCTTCAACGACAAAAGGGTCATGGCGATCGTATTTAGAGAAACCTCGTTTTTCAAAATCACGTCTGAAAATAGGAGAATGCTGAGAAAACGGCTGGTTAGGCACCCTATAGAGACGATCTTCCACCTGGAAACCACGACGTGAGAACGATGCGTTGATTGGAATTTCGGCAAAACTTACTTTGAAAACGACTTTCTCGAAATAAAACTCGCCACTCTTCCAAGGACCGTCGGGCTCTGGAGTCGTGCCTTCGCTGACTTGCTGCGGCAGCGATGGAGGAGGACACTCGAAAATGAGGGAGCTAAAATCGAGGCCCACGATCTCGCCACGTTCCTGACGGATCTCCCAACGAGCAATGTCACGGTTCTCCTGGCTCCCATAATAGCCATACTGGTTATCGGAATCATAGCATACTGGATAGCAAGATTCTCGAACAGCTGCAACTTTCAGCAGAGTTTCTTGGTCAAGCATCTGGAACTCTCTGCTACCGAGGGGAGAGTTACGTCGAACCAACTTTTCTAGGGCGGGCTGTGTCCAGTCAGAGATCTCATATTTTTTGGATAAGTTCCATTTATGGGCGGGGTCGTCCTCGAGGAGTGGTAGGAGGTATTCAATGGCCATTTTCCGTATCGTGGGCATATCCCACATCCTCGACAGCTCGAGAACCGCCAGCCATTCATCCTTGGTGAGCTGCATGCCGAGATCCGAGCTATCAAGGAGAACCATCAGGGCCACAAGCCTAGTTCCCTTTGAGAGTACGGCGCACCTGTCATACGGGTACAGTATGCTCAGGAATGTACGAAAGGCGAACGCAGTGACCGGCTTAGGTAGAATCACTGGAGTCGCATCCGTGGATCCCTCTTCAGCAACACTGCCCCCGCTGGTGGGCTGAGGGAGTTGGAGCAGATCCAGAAACACAGATGATTCTTGGGAAAGGTATTCTCGAGGAACTCGAAACAGCTTATCCTCTACCTACTCTTCCGTTTAGCATCTGTCAGGTATGATGAAGCGAAGGAGGGTACGTGCACGGAAGATGAGGGGTTCGATGTAGTAATCGATGTCCCTATGTGTAACTTGGGGCGCATTGATCGATACAGAGGGATTGGAGATTTCCATAGTGGCAAGTCAAGAGAGAGGATCGTGTTAATCCTCAATTCAAAGCAAGAGGAGATGCTTTTGTATGTCCCCGAGGTGGTGATCATGGAATCGATAAACGGGCGTTTATAGGCCACGTTGACGACCCGCAGTAGAAGTGAGGCCTTCTTTGGCCTTGAGAGGACGTTCCAGATCAAAGCGAAGTGTAACATTTGCTGCGCATCGTTGAAATATGGTGAAAGGTAACGAAACAGAGAGGGTTTAACTTCAACGATGTGTGTTCAAGGAACAATTTTCCACCGAGCCGCTGGCATGAGGCCGCCTTTTCGTCACGATTCTGGACCGAATTTCGGCACCCCTATTCTGTCTTCTCTACTACTTATATTTATCCTTGTTTTAACCGGCAGCCGATCAGCATTGATCACTGTATGTGTTGCTTTCAGCTTCTAGAACAGATGAGATTCTGCTCGAAGACTGAGATAACCAAGGCTTATAACGCATAAACACGTCCTCCAGTCTTAGGACGTCAGCATTCGTGTCAGAGTCCTCATAGGACTTACGGCTCTTGAAACCAAATTTGGTTTATTGAAAAGATACACGATTTGGGAGGCAGTCTATTTCTCCCGGGTAACACGCTGATAAAAGTATGTAAATCATTTCAGTTGAAGACTACACTCAATCGATAATGTATCCCTCTTCTCCAAGCCGACTTGGCCCTCAACCTCGCAATAGCGCACAAGGACGACCAGTTCTGGATCGCAGTCTAGGGATGATACATCTAAGGTTTGTTTAAAACGGTCATGGCCATAGTTCTGAGTCCGAGCATTCTCCATTTAGTCGAAAGTCCCAGAATAGAGGCGTAATTGACTCTGAAAAGTCGCCATCCTCAGGGTGCTGAAGGACATGTTTGCTTGCGGGGTGAAATCACGGCCTATATGAGGGAGAGGCGGGAACTCGGTACTTGTGGAGGGAAGAATAACTTGGGTAAATCCTGAGACACTGGGGCCCACAGCGCCCTCGATCGAGAGTTATCTTCATCACTACTTGGGCCTCACTTATGGTGTGGTGAGTACTAAACAAAAGGCAAGGTGTTAACCCTGATGAAAGTGCCTGGGACCTGATATAATTCAGCCATATGTAGCATTCACAAAGAATGCACTCACCTCGAAGACGGCATAGTGAGAAACCATCATCCTTGACCTCTTTCGGACATGGGTAGGGACTCCGCTACCGGTTCGGAATATTTTGGAGTTTTTCCGAAAGATATCGGGTCGATGGTAGGTGGGTAATTCAAAAGCTTATTCCAGGGTCATAGGAGGTAGCGTAGCACTCGCAAATAGCAGCTACTTCAAAGCAAGATTTTGCCGTTTGCCAAGCGGTTCGCTTCGTCCGGTGAGGTTGTTAAGGACAAGGAGACGCCAATTGCGGGCGCCGCGTTCCTGGGATATGTTTCACTGTAGGATGGGATGGGTGTCGTTTGCGCGAGCGTTCCGAGTATGTAGATAGTGATGGTAGCGTCACGGATATTCAGCGCGGTCCACTCTCCGTAGATCTAGCACGCCCGCCATTTCTGCTGACAATAGGCGCTGAATCTAAAATCGGAAGAAATTCGATGGAACGCGCAGGAGGGAGGACATGAGTGCATACCTATCCAAACAAATTTGAGAAAAGCTCCGAAGGCAGCAGCGGAATACAAATGTCGGTATGCCCTTTCTCCCGAAAGCTCTCTGGGCGAGCTAAAATGGGACCCAAAAGGACTAGGCCCCTTACGCGATATGTAGGCGTGTCCGGATAATATAGATATATATTTGATGCAGTGCATTTCGTTCGAGGCTAGTGGAAGAGCTGGTGGGTGACCCGTCGTGGCATTCGAACCAGAGGCCCACGTTCAAACGTTATGGTGATGCAGGATAGTTTGCTAGATCCTTAACCGGTGGTCAGGAAAAGTGGAGAGAAAGCTTCGAGTTAAACGAGAGTGTCAGTAGTTCACGATAAGATCCTGTTTCGTGTATCCAGTAGATCATGGGAACGCGCCTCTTCAAACCCTAACATTAAGCAATAAAGGAGGCAATGCAAAGTGGATCTGAAATCGAGTGAGACCACCTAGGACCACTCATGGCATCACGTGATTGTGCGACACCGAAGCCGTAATGTTTTGGGGATGAGCGGACATTGGTCACCCTCCTTCCTCTTTGAAGGCTTCTCTGATTGCTGGTTCTCGCGCTTTACATACATACTGCCGACCATGTGTCTCTGTCCTCATGACCGATATCCTGGGATTCCCCTTACATCTCTCAGGTCAAATACTCAACCTTGGACAACCCTCTTGAGAACCAGCCTCCAATGGTGAGGTGATACCCACCTCACAACTCCCCTGCACTTGCTCCATCATGTGGCCTAGGAGTTGGATCTCGATGATGTAAACTTGTTCTCGGTCTTTGCCTCGACGGCAATTCGTTCCTCCACGATGTCAATTTTAGCCCGGAAGAATAAGCTCGAGCGCTGTAATCAGAGATCTAACAAAAGGGTCCTGATGCCCAGATCGAACAGCTTCGCTCGGTATAACATGAAGTTCAAATTAGTGATTCGGCCTACCTGCACTTTTATGGTCCTTACGCTACCCTCCCCTCTCTCATAGTCCCGTTGACAAGGCAGCGGTCTCTTCCTCTTACGGTTTCCCTTCGGGAAGATATAAGGACACCCACCCAGACACAATTGGAAGTAGCATCTCTCTTCCCATTCGACATCGACACGCCAGACGACTTTCTCTTCCGCTTCACTCCTCGACCTTTTATATCCCCTGTAGCATTCTCACTTTCGTACACGATGCTCATGGCAAGTGCCCAGCATTCCTGAATGATTCAGGGCTATCTTATGACGTTTTACATTGCAGTCTTCGGTCTCCTCTAACGACCTCTTTTCGTCTCTCGGCTGGTCCGCGACGGTCGATGGCTCGGCTTCAATATCATGCTCTCAGACAGTCCCGGTTGATGTTCACCGAGCAGATAGCGATTGCAGCGTAGCCGAGTTGGAAGTAGAATTGGATCTCGTTCTTGACAGAACGACGCTTGATGTTGGATTCGATATCGAATGTCTTGACGGACTCGATGACATGCTCCTTCTCTCCCCTTTCGATGCATTCGCCGCTGTGTGTTGGGATACTGCTATTCAACTTCCTCCGAAGCCGCAGCCGAAGCCGCAGCCGAAACCTCCCGCGGGAGGGAAGTCTACGATACCCTTCCCTCGTCGTCGTAGGCCAGCCTCCCTATCCATTGTCCCGGAGACGTCCTCGGAGGAGTCGGGATATGAGTCGGATGCCGATGAGCTAAAGACCCTTAAAGATGAGACAACCCCGCTTCCCTCTCCTCTCCCTTCCCCCCTCCCTTCCCCTCTTCCCTCACCCTATGACACGGGCTTTCATTTAAATCATCAGCCTACGGTAGAACCAATTACGCTGGTAAGCCGACCATTTCCCCCGCTTTGATGTATGGCTAACGACCTATCCGATAGATTAAGTACAGTTGTCTCCCATACGAGATCAATACCTCCTTTATCCTCTTCGAACCACATCACACCATCAACTACTATGCTGAGGATAGCGCCGGGCTCTCCCCCTTCAACGCAGAACAACGAAAAGCGACGAAGGTCAATCGTATCGCCGCGTTTTGCGCGAACCTGCCTACCCGTCTCCTCAGAACATCTTCATGATAGTATCACAGGTCTCTTTCGCGCTCGATCTTGGACTCTTCCTCACAGGATAGAATAGCTGACAGCATTCAAAACCTACAAAATGATCATCGGAACAATAATCAGCCACTCCTTAGTACATAACATAACTCCCACTATTATTATTGTCCGTTTTGATTTCGTTCACTGTATTCTCCATCTCTCGTTTTTGTATCAAATGTACCCCTACTATTACGCTCCTTTGCAACAATAGTAATCTCCTCCTTATAGGGTGTCTTCCACGTTCCCCAATTGTGTCCTATATCGATTCTTCCAATACTTTATTGTAATCTTCATGCCCGAGTGCATTCACGATGATCAAGTTCCGTCCCGGTAACCAATGTTCCAAGACCCTCCATCTCACCTCACCTTCTCCACGAGGGCAACATCATCAGGGACTCCGGCGTCACATACCGCAAATCTTCCAAAGAGTCGTGGGAGACTCTCAAGTTGGTAGTCCCAAAATGCCTCCGCGGCTTCCCTGTCACCCTATAATTATCATATTGGGAACCCTGCTGACGCCACAAATCGTCCAATTCCATGGTGTCTATGTATATGTCATGGGACTATGTAGTAAGGTCTTCAGTAACGATGCCCCTATATGGTCCTCAGGCATCACTCTACCTCCGTGAAATGGGCGCCAAGGCACGGCGAGATTCTCCATGGTGATTTAATTGAAAATTTATCACCCGAAGGCCAGAGTCAAGTTCACCTGTCGATTCTGATTAAACGAGTTTATGGGTACCGAGACCTTCTCGACAATCCAAGAACCAAGGTCATGGCAGAAAATGAATGCAACTGCTAACCGTTCGACAAAATAGTTATTAAAGTCAATACTTAATGAAATCCGCCTTCGGTAAAATCAGCAGTCATGTCAGACAGCTTGGAAGTTGGGAAGATCCCTGGAAATCCAGGCATCCTCACACGGCAACATGGAATGGTGTCAAGTTCTTTCGGTCGGTTTTCCATGAGAAAGATTGTATGACACTGGTTCTTGGGTGTACTGCGGTAATTGTCTTCTCAGAACCTCGTATTTCATCAATGTATCATGATACCGAGAAGATACGTTATGGGCTTAGTCCTATCCAACGGGGCTTGGAGCCCGTAAGAGATTTACGAGAGCACAAAGATAAGAAAAAGTGGTTGTTATGGCCATTGGAGTAGGGGGTGGCGTGCAGGACTGCATTACATTTTTCAATTAGCAATGTTATGGTGACGATGTGTAGGCTGCACTCGTACGGTTGTACACTCAGCTTTTTCACACTGTGGGGATCATGTTCAACTTAGACGTGGGAAGTAAGAGTCGGGCGTTGCGTCCAAGATAAGCGCCGCAAAGACCCTTCTTACTCAGTCTTCGCCACCGTTCTCGTTCTGGTTCATAGCTGAGCCGACCTCAGCCGAATAATGAGCGCCAACACCGCTCGAGTCATGTCATCCTTCTTTCCGTCGACGTAGGACCGAACTTGGAATGTGCCATAAATTAAACATATTCATATCGTATATTTAGCCATGTTTGATTTCTCAAAACCGCTGGTACTGACATTAGGTCCCGCCCGCCCTCATAGAAGCCCAACGCTCAGATCGCTGACAAGCCTCGTGGCATCCGAACCAGTGTCGCACTAAATACAATCGAGTAATAACACGTACACAGCGGACCCAGGACGCCAATTCCCCTCGAGATTAATGTTACATCCTATAAGCGGGTCAAATCACACCGTTGGAAACAACCAGGGCTCTGCCAACGGCTGATTGGGCACGAGTTTACCGCGGCAGAGACATCGATGATAGCTGGCGGGAGGCCCATACTACTGATCTATCTTTGAATTATGACACGTTTTCCGCCGATATGGAGGAGCTAGAGGAGACGGAGCTATGTTTATTACTTAGAGTCAGGGAAAAGGAAGGCCATAATAATCCACAGACATCGCCGCTCGAAATAACATTAAACATCTAATGTCAAGAAGCTGAGGTTGACAGTGGGAGAGGTGCTAGTGAATGGAAAAGCCTGATCCGTCCAGGCTAGCGTAGCTATAATGCTCGTGAGGCTGGTAGGCAAAACACAGAAGAAGAGAACCAGGAGCAAGGCCACGGGTTGCACAAACGAATTGGATACACTTCACGAACGGGACCGCAAACTGGAAATGCAACTACTCTAGAGTAGTACCACGTTCCCACCTTAATCTCCACCACCTTCGCCTCCACTCTTCTTATGCTTGCGCCGCCTTTTCTTCTTCGGTTTCCCGTTCTCTTCCCGCTCCTGCGGTTCCTGTCCCTCTGCTTCTGCGGGCTCGATCTCGTCGTGTTTCCTCTTATGTCCACCGTCTTTCTCCTCCTCTCCCTCCGTTCTCTTCCCCTTGGCCTTCTTCAACTTCTCGGTGCTCGCGTTAGGCCCAGAGGAGTTTAGATCGTCCACCTGCATCACAATATCCCCATCGCCAGCCGCGCCTTCTCCCTCATCGTTATCTTCGGCTCCAGCGGCGGCTTTGGCTCTCATACGCTCTTTCTTCCCCTTCCTCTTCTTCACCTTTGGCTCGGCTCCACCCCATGTGCGCTCACCATTAGTACTCGTAGCACTAGCGCCACCGCTAACAGAATCCTTGACCAACCATCCGCCATTCTTCGCCCGCTCTGCAAGCGTAGCCTTGAGCTCTCTGAGTCTTTGTTGGCGCTTTGCGTCCCACTTCCTAGCGTCATTTTTGTACGGCGCATATTTCTTGATGCTCATAAATTCGTTTAGTTCTTTATCTGTCGCAAGTAAAATCTCGGCGGGGGTGAGGGAATAGGCTTGTGGTGCGACTGGGACGTATTTGAAGCGTGTTGGGAGGTCGCCGATCTGGATAAATGAAATTCCGAGAACGTTGTGCTTAGTGGTGAAATTTTATGTCGCGAATGAGAGCTGTGCGCGCACCATATCGTTGAAATCGAGGTTATATACCTCCTCCATATATTCATCCAACTTCCTCTTCCGCATCTCCTCAGTCCCATCCCACTCTTCCTCCTCACCCAACTCCTTTTTCATGGCTTGGACATCGGCATCCATAGCATCCACATCAACACCCTCGCCCTCCTGTGCCTCCCCACCTTTCTTCTTTTTCTTCTTTTTCTTTTTCTTGTCTTTTTTACTACTTGATACCGGGACGGCATCGTCGTCTGACATATGGATATCACCAATGTCAATATCATCCTTCCAGACAGGCTTGCCGTCCTCATCGACCTCACCCGCGTCGTCCCACTCTCCATCACCCTCGCCACCAAAAAGCCCTGTCATTTGGGCATCATGTTTCTCCGGATCCCAATCCCCCTCCAGATCCAACTCCTTCAACGCCTCATCCACCTCCCCACCCTCATCTCCCTCCCAACCCTCCGCGTTCCCCTTCTCTTTCTGCTTCCCCTTACCCTTCAATATCCCACCCTCCCTTCCAACGATCTCCAACTTCCTCCTAATCTCCCTCATCTTCAACGCCTTCAACCTCCTCACCTCCTCCCTCTTCTTCTCCATCTCTTCTTCCTTCCGTTTCTTCCTCCGCTCACGTGCTTCTTTACGTTTGGTATCTTCGCGGCGGACGAGGGAGGGTATTGCACGTGGATAGGAAGGGATGACAGAGCTGTTAGGTTCTTCGAAGCGGAAATTGTAGGAAGTTTCGAAGGCGTCTACGAGGGATTCGAAGGAGGTGTCGGAGTCAACATTTTCGTCTTTGTCGTTCGCGTCGTTGTCGCGGTGTGACTCAGCACTTGAGGACTCGGAATCAGATTGAGAGGTGTTTTTGGGTTTGGATTTGGACTTTTTGGGTTTGGATGTGATCTCGTTGTAGGTTGGTACGCGGTCTTTGGATTTGTCGATCCACCCCCGGTTGAGGATGTAACTAAAGAAGGTGGAATTGAGTCCGGTTTTGGGTGAGGGAGGGGTAAGAACACATACTTCAGGAGGAATTCTTGGTCCTCTTCCTCTTTGGACTTCCGCGTCTTTTGGGTCGTCGGTATACTGTCTTCCTCTTGCTTGTCATCTCCACCCTTCTTTTTCTTTTTCTTCTTCTCCTTCTCGCCTTCCTCCTCTTGTTCCCATTCGACTTGAACATCAACGTCGCCTCCACCGATAATATCCTTCAAATCTCCGACTTCGCGCTCCAGGTACGCACGATACTCTTCCTCCTCCCGTTCTAGCTCATCTTTCGTCTTCTCCCTCGGAACGAGGAGATCGTCGTCATCACCATCGTCAGAACCACCGACGGCGGTATGGAATGCAGAAATGGTCTCCTTGCGCAGAGCTTGTTGTTCTTGGACGTGTGTGAGTGGTTCGGGAGAGGGTGACCGAGATGGATTAAGTTGAGCTTCAAGTGCCACTTGGCGTAGTGTTACGGGTTTGTGCTGTCGATTGCTGTCAGATGCTGAAGCACCTTATCGAAGGTAGACGACGCACCGAGCCTTTGTCCTTCTTTTTATTTTTGCCTGGGGCAGTGAATGCAGCTTTCGCAGCGAGTTTTTCCTGTTCCTCTGAGAGTCACCATGGGTACTCTTTTCCCCTCATGGGACCAGAACCAGGGGACGTACCTTCAAAGATGTCCTTGCTAGACTCATATATTGAAGGATCCTTTTTTCGTATCCGCGCGAGCGTGCGTAGGATAGCGGCGTCGACTGCAGGTGTCAGCTCTTCCCCATCTTCATCTTCCGATTCTGCAGACTCGGAGTCTGTCTCTTCATCCTCCAGATCGGACTCGGATATATCTGAGCCTAGCTTGGCCTTGACTGCACAGCAAAAATAATAACAAAATCAGAGTTTTGAACTTGAGCACAGAGTCGAATGGGCACATACGTTTGTCGAGTTCCTCGCGCTCCTTTCTGTATTGAAATGCCTTTGCGTAATGTTCATTTATCGTGATCTTGTGTAGTTCTTCGTTTTGGAACTCGTCCTCCAAGTCTGACAGCATTGAGGAAGACCGGAATTGTCGAGGCCGGTGTGTAGCTGCCAATGGAATTGAGAAAATCCCATTTAGATCACGTGACGTATATCGGCTAATGGTCATGATTATATAATGTACATACTTATATGACCGTTCCTTATTGGCCAACCGGGATCAAGGGAGGCTCACTTCCCATCTAAACCCAGAGCACCGGTGGGGACATGTCCGAGCTCCTGGCAGGTTCGTGGATTGTTGAGAATGTCAACGGGGTTTTATGCAGCAGACCAAACCGTATGTTCACTTCCTGCCTTTCCCCACTCCTTTACCAGGAGCCAACGTTCTTCCGCCACTTGAACTAGGTTATCTATTCGCCACCATTGCTCGGTGACAGGGACTATATCGACTTCTGCTGACAATGATCATCGACGGCAACGCGGCGGCAGAGGATTCTGCCAAATCTACATGTCTTAATCATGTCGCTGACGCACAAGCTTCCTCGACAGTGATAAACTCCCCGCCCCCATATACATATCCCCAGCACTTGGCCCCAGTTCACCTAGTCCTTCCTACCTCATCCCAACATACAACGATGCCTCATCAATTCCCCGGTGCAACAACTCCAACGGCAGCACCATCCTACCACTCACCACAGTCAAGGCTCTATCCCCACTCTGTTCTCCGCGTAACAACAACCCGATACGATTTCCGTAACACCACCGGAAATGAACGCTCGAGCCTCCTCCCTTCCTCCCCTAGTACCCAAAGCTCACACTCGCATTCAGATTGTTCCAGACCTACAAGCCGTGCCTTGAAGAGATTCTTTAGATCTTTCATTGTTGCGCTTGGAATCCTCTTCTTATGGCTCATCCTCGTACAATCTATACGATTTTTCGTTTTTGGCGGCGAACTGCCATTCTGGGGACGACCCCCACCTCATGTATCACCACACCGTCGACCGCATTGGGGTGGCGGTGGGGGTTTCGAAAGGCATAGACCACACCCAATGCCTGTGAGTTTGGTTGGTTCCTACCCTCCGAAGTCGAGAATAAATCTGATCCGGGTTTCGTTCATTGACAGACGGTAGTGAAACCAAGCTTTGGCACGAGCAGACCATATTCAACGCGGTGTCCTAGCACGCCTACGGTAGCGGCTACGTCAGCGGGACTTCGACAACCAGGGATCACAGCCGACCGGTAAACGTTCATGCTGTGTTGAACTTGAATAGCTCGTACCCCACACTCTTACGAGCCCTCGTCCTCGGCTTCGCCAGCCCAATCATGTCCGAACACCTGTACACTAGCCACTTCATCACCATATTCACCGTGTTCCATTCGGTCTTGCTCATGCCCCACTTTCAAGTCCACCTCCACCCAGAACCCTAACATGTTCGTCGACCTTGGCCGTACCTTACTCCCAACACCCCCTCCCCAACAACCAGATGTTCCACGCCTCACACCAATCCCTACCCAATCCGAACCGTGACCTTCAATACACCCCACTTTTTCTCTCACCAGCATATCAGAAGCCTCGACAATGCTATACTATTTCATGCGATAGCCCATCAAGAATTACACCCCCACTTTGATACCCGACGGCGGCCACAATTCAATCTTATCAATTGTTGTGTAACATGTTTCTATTGTAATGCTATGGGTGCTGTAAGCGCAGTGGTGGTTGTGGGAGGGTGCTGAACGTAGTAGTTATTTTTATCGCTTCGCGGACCAATTTGGGTTGTACCTGCCTACTGGGTATGAGTTTTCATCCCCTTATCTGGGTTTTTCTACACACGTTTTGTAGAAACACTTATGTCGATGTCGTTACATATGCGTATCATACCAGCATGAGTCATTACGCGCAAGTTGACGAAGGATTCAGAGCACGGCGCTTTTGTGAGTTCTTATACCGCCGAGGTCTCGCAATCCCACCGATGTCACCAATGCAAGCCCAGTAGCAATTCCGAACAGCTCGCATGTCTTCCCCAAACTTCCAACTTCCAACTGCGGCTGCGCACGAGGTGGCTTAACAGCACCCTATCCGGTTATCCTGTGCGATGTCAAGGATGTATCACGCGGTTGATACTTATACATAAACTATCTACGGTGATATCAATAATCAGGGCGTCGGTGCACATGAGTCAATCGGTATATGTACATCCCCGTTTGGGCGCTCCTCGCGTGTCCCCCTGTCTTCCCCTCCCCTTCCTTCCTTCTCGCACCACCACTACCACCAACCTTATCAATCCCAACTGTATCAAACTGCATATCCCAGTAGCCCACCGCCGATCATGATCATCCTCGACGACGAATCCATATCCCAATCCCCCTCAACGGAACGTTCCCCCCTCAAAAGTCCCACCTCGCCCGTTACAGCTCGATACGACTCCGACCCGCCTGCAGTCAATACCAATACAGCAGCCACCAGCGCACAACATTCTTCACCACCACCATACCAACCCAGCTCGCCCACTCACATTCTCGTGGATACATCCCCACTCCCCGAGCACATCGCCGAACTATTACGCGAAAGAGAAATCCAACGGCGTACCCTTCACCGGTTTCTTAAAGCATTCTTGGTCGCATTGATCATTGTTCTGATATGGAGTAGTGTTGTGAGAGGGGTCGGTTTAACTGTTCATGCTGTATGTATTTTTTTTCTACCGAGTGGTCAAATCTTTTTCATCTGGTGGTTCGTTTTTTTTTATAACAAATAGTTTTCGACAAGTGGAATGGATGCATCTGAGTCGTCAGATTCGTCATCTGGGAGAGAACATGACTATTCGTTCTCGTTACCGTTCATTCGGTGGCCGCCCGTTTATTCGAGCCCAAAGTCGGTGGTAGTTCCATGTCCGACTGTCACTATCGCCCTTACACCTACGCCAACTGCTGAGCGGATTTTATCGATAGCATATCCGCCGCCTTCGCGTACTGCGACTTAAGAGAGAAGTGACGTTGAGGTGTTTAAGGTTATATATTCATCTGTATTAGTATTATCTGTCTACGCGCATATATCGAAGCTTCTATACCCAAACCTGCTTCACATAGGACGGTATCCACGAATCCTCTAATCAATCCCTCACAACAGGCCCGCTCTTCCACCCACCCACCTTTCCCTTCCCTCCTACGTTGCCTCCACTGCCTGCACTCGGACCAACACCATCCCAAGCATACAACACCCTATCCCTGGCACTCTCCACACCAAACCTCGCACCATCCACTATAGCATCCGTCAAACTCACAAACCAATACTCCCTCCTCCTTTTCTTCACCTTTCCTTGTTCATCCAACACGTCCTTTGCGCGTATAACAAGCTCCGTCTCGTTCCGTCCGTCTTGGATCGTTAGTTGACTCAAGGGGAGGGTTATTCCGGATGGGTTTGACGCGGTGGATATGTGGATCATCCGTTTGAGTTTTTTGTTGGTGCTGGGTACGGCGTTGGTGGTGGCGGGGGCAGAGGAGGAGGTGGAGGAGGCGAGAATATCACGAGGGGCACGGAAGAACTTGAGTTTCGTGACGTATGTCTGTCGGTACTTGAGCAACCAAGCAGTGGAGAGTGCCCAGCCCATAACGTATATCCCGCAGAACGCGGCCCGCTGCCATGTCGGTCGGCGTTCCCAGTGATATGCCTCTTCTTCCTTTTGATTCTGCTTTTGCGCAATAGCAGCAGAATATTTATCATCTTCTAGCGGTGTAGATGCAGCAGTCTTAGCTTGAGCCCGAGCAGCGTCCAATCTATTCTTTTCAGCGACAGCTTCCAGATCTTTCACAAGCGTCGCCCAATGGTTCCACGTAATCTCGATTGCAGAGCCCCTAGCTAAGCATATAAACACACACTCAACGCTCGACGTCGTTCAACGTACTTACATGAGAAGAGCGTTGGCGATGATGATAGGCCATGCGAAGCGCACCCATGCGGGTGGTTTTTGTACGAAGGTGGGTGAAACTTCTGTTGCTGCCGCTCCTGTTATTGTGGAGTTGAGGCGTTTCGAGGTCGCGTTGACGGCATTGCGCGTGTGAGGGCGGAGGGTAGGGAAACGCAGGACGCGTCGAGAAAGGAATGACATTAGGTTCTTTGGGTGGCGGAGGACTCGGAACGGAGGAGTGCGTGTTTGGCTGGGGTGTTTGTGTCAAACAATACCCGTGGGTCAACACTAGTGAAAATCCTCAAATTTTGTTAACCCTTGGACTGGATTCTCTCGATAAGGATGTTCGACGTTTTGGCGGCGTCTCAGATCACATACTCGTGTAGAACCAAAAAGAATTGACAATCCAAGAACTCGTCGTTCGTTTTGCATAAGACCTCTGTACTTTACATTTCTTCCACTTAAGCGTACAACGGCAGGACACCAAAAACTAAACTACCGCAGCGAAGATAAACAAAATTGGAAGGAAAAAAGGAACCAGAAATTCGGCGCGCAGAGCAAGGACACGTGCGAGATCATCGAGAAGATGTGGGCGCCGACTGACCTCATTCGTGACTCCGGGGTCATCAATCGTTTCCTGACCGCCCTGTCCCTCTCCGTCATCCACCCCCTGAGCTTCAGCCTCTGGAATCGGAACCAGAACCTCCGCATCATCAGGTCCTGTCTCCGGCTCCAGATCACCACTGGGACCAGGATCTTCTGTATTCGGCTCATCCGGGGTGGGCACCTAATATGATCGCTACAGTAAACTTAAGCAAACCGAGGCGATTGGAATTGGCACAATACCAAATCTTCCCCACCATGTCGGGCCCGAAGTGCTTGGATTTCCTGAGGGGTCAATTCGAAAGTAGTTGCCAAAATGCCTGTTTCCCTTTCTTCTTCGTTCTGGTCTGCGTGAAGGGAACTCGTTGAAGGTAGAGCCCGAAGCATCTCACGCGCTATGACGATGGGATACAGGGTATCGGCGTCAAGAGCATGAAACAATTCGCGTTCCAGTCCCCGTTCGCGAGTGGCGAGTTCGATGTAAACGGGTAGGAAATAATCTTGGGGGACGCTGTACTCCTGATATATCCTAATCTTATCTATGGCTTCCATTTGGATTTTCCCGATATAGGAAATTGCGAATTGGCGGATAGTCGGGCAATCCCACTTTGTCGCCAGACGAAGGATCGCAACCCATTGATCGAGAGTTGTCCTGTAGATGTTATATCGTCTGGTATTGACATCAGGTTTGCGAAATTTGCTGTGAGAAGTTGAGAGTCATACGGGTTATAGAAGATCCACAGGAACCTGGCGAAGTCTTGTGGATCTTCATCTACGACAAGAGGAACAGACTCGTGAGAACCAGGTCGCCTCCCGTAACCTCCCATAGATAGCGAGCTGTCGATCAGATCCTTCCAAAAGCTAGAATCACGACGGAGGAAATAGGAGTGGACACGGAAACGTATTCCTCCAGCCTTTAGTGGTCCGAGCTTATGAACAGCTTTTGACTAGGGGAGCGAACGCAGTGCTCACTCGAATATGAAGGTCTCCTCCAGTAATCCAATACCTCTCGTGACGAGGATAAACCAAAGGGTCGTTCGGACCCTGAGTAGTTTGGGACATGGTGATCAAGTATAAGATAGTCGGGAAGGAAAGTAGACGAGGTATGAAGAATAGGTAACAGCTCTTTCTTTAATCATAGGATTGCTGTGTGAATGTGGGTCCTCAACCCATTCATAGACATACCCTTCTCCCGTTTTGTTCGCCTCATGACCAGAAGAACATTCCTGAAGAGCACACCTTAGGTAAATTGTTCTAAGACGTTCCGCCCAAAACCAGGTTTGAAAGACCAGGATGATGCTTATGCTGCGCATACGTAACCGCCACTATCTTTGACACTATCTCAATCAGTGGCTTACAACGAAAGAACCCCATACGGGCTGACTCCGTGCCCCTCCGTGAGGTTCCATCCTGGGACAAATTAGTTGGGACAAGTGATTATGGTTTATGGTTAAACTAGTCAATTCATGGACCCCATGTCCTCAGTAGTCAATTATAAATTAATGATTATATAGATGATACATATGAAGACAATAAATGTTTTCTGAAAGAAAATAGCCAACTGATAGGGACTACATGATCTGGCTTTGTGAGGACAGCGAATTCCTTTATTGTTTTTTCCTCTATGATCGATTACATGAGGCTCACCGATTCATCCGGATGTTCTGACTCAGGGGAGGGATTCATGGTGCCCTCCATGGCCCTCTCATATTCTCATCTGTCCCGGGTGTGTACGATGCTTCAAGTCAGTACCTAGAACAAAGCAAAAATGACTATCCAAGGTCTCGCACGAGACTCCTGTACTTTACATCTTGTACTATACCATCTCTTCCACTTCGGCACACGATAGCAAGATTAAGCTATTGCCGCGCACATAAACAAAATTGAAAGAAAATAGGGAAAGAGGAGTTTGGCATGGAGGGCAGGGACACGTGCGAGAGTGTCGAGAAGACCCGGCCGCCGACTGACCTCGCTCATCCGCACGATGTGCCACTCATCCCCAAGGTTGTCAACCGTTCCTTGATCATTAGGTCCCTCTTCCTCATCCGCCACTTGCGTTTCATCCTCTGGAGCAGGAACCAGAACCTCTGCATCATCAGGTCCTGTCTCCGTCTCCAGATTACCACTCGGGCCAGCATCCTCTGGAGTTGCCTCACTTGAGGTCGATACCTTATGGGATCGTAACGGTAAGCTTAAGCAAAATTGAAGCGACTGGAATCGACACAATACCAAATCTTCCCCACCGTGACGTGGGGCCCGAAGCGCTTGGACTTTCTGGGGAGTCAAGTCGAAAGCAGTTGCCAAGATGTCAGTTTCTTCGTTCTGTTTGACGTGAGAGGGGCTCGTTGAAGGTAGAGCGCGAAGCATTCCACGCGCTGTGACGATGGAAAACAGTGTATCATCGTCAAGGGTATGAAACAATTCGCGTTCTAATCCCCGTTCACGAGTGGCGAGTTCGATGTAGACGGGTAGGAGATAATCTCGGGGAACATTGTACTCCTGGTATATCCTGATCTTCTCTATGGGTTCCATTTGGATGTTGTCAATGTGAGATACGGCAAACTGGCGGATAGTCGGGCAATCCCATTTTGTCGCCAGACGGAGGATCGTTACCCATTGATCGAGAGTTGTCGTATAAATGTTGTATCGTCTGGTATTGAAATTAGTTTTGTGAGATTAGCCCCGAAAGAGTGACAATCATACGGATTATAAAATATCCACAGGAACCTGGCAAAGTCTTGCGGGTCTTCATCTACGACAAGAGGAAAAGACTCGTGGGAACCAGGTCGCCTGCCGTAAACTCCCTGGGATCGTGAGCCGTCAATCAGGCTCTTCCAAAAGATAGAGTCACGACGGAGGAAATAAGAATGGACACGGAAACGTATTCCTCCAACCTGTAATGGTCCGAGCTCATGAACAGCTTTTGAATAGGGGAGCGAACGCAGTGCTCACTCGAACATGAAGGTCTCCTCCGGTAATCCAATACCTCTCATGACGAGGATAAACCAAAGGGTCGCTCGGATCCTGAACGGTTTGGGACATGGTGATCAGTATAAGGGATAGTCGGGAAGGAAAGCAGATGAGATATGAAGAATAGGTGAGGGCTCTTTCTTTAATCGTAGGATTGCTGTGAGAGAGTGAGCCCTCAACCCATTCACAGACATACCCTTCTCCCGTTTTGTTCGACTCATGGCCAGAAGAACATTTCTGAATAGCACGCCTTAAGTGGATTGTTCTAAGAAGTTCCGCCCAAACCCGGGTTTGGAAGACCAGGATAATGCTCGTGCTGCGCACACGTAACTGCCGCTATCTTCAGTGCCAAGCCACAACAGTCTTCGACGCTGATAGGTGGAACGTGGTTGAGCTCGATGCAAATGAGAGACAGCGTTCCGGTCGTCTGACCTAGTTTCTACGCCCGACCCATAAGTTTGATTACACCATGATTCACATATCCTTGTTCGGCCACACGGGGAGATGTGGGGCGAGAGGCAAGATTCTGGTCGAAGGCATCGGGATGCAAGGCTGGCCGTTGCATCGAAAAACGGGCAACAGAGGACAGGAGTGCACTTCGCTGTGGGGCTCACAATCATAATTACGAGCTCTCTGAGTACTGGACTGGTCAGACTGAACCAGAACGTCTTCGCCGTATCCTTAGTCAAAACTATTCAAACTGTTAGAGCATTGTTACGCGGTATTGCGGGTTTACAGGGGTCTAGGAGGCTAAGGGTTCAACGCGCTCAATATCCGACGTTCATTCTCCGTGTTTCGGGGATGCAGGTCCAGTTCTGCGTAACATAGGGACGGTTATACATTGTTATTTACAAGGGCAACAGGTATCACGAAACAGAGACTTGGTACACAAGGCGGGAACGCATGAGAGGATATCGATAAGATGCGGTCACTAACTGACCTCAAACATCTACACGATATACCACCCACCCGCAGCGCCATCAATTGTTTGCAAGCCGTTGCACAGGCCACTTCCCCGGGTCTCAGGGTTTCTTTTTATCGAACATGCCTGGGTACAGTAAGTTTAATCAAAGTAAAGAAATCGAAACTAGTACGCCAAATCCTCACCTGAAGCTTTGAGCGTTTCGATATCTTCCTCAGTCAGTTCAAAAGCCTTTTTCAAGATGCCACCTCTTCTTTTTTCTTCGTTCTGGTTGGCTTGGGAAGAACCCCCTGATCGTGGAGCGTGAAGCATTTCGCGCGCTGTGACGACGCAGTAAGCGTAGTCAGTGTCGAGGGCACGAAATTCTTCGCGCTCCAGTGCTTGCTCGCGAATGGCGAGTTCGATATAGAGAGGTAAGAGGTATTTTCGGGGAAGCTTGTGGTCCTGATAGATCTTGATCCTCTCAACGGTCGTCATTGGGATGTTCTTGATATGGGAAATAGCAAATTCGCATATTGTGGGACAGACCCATTTCGTCGCCAGGCGGAGAATCGTGATCCATTGATCGCGATCTGCCTCATAATCATCATACTTTCTAATACTAACATCAGCCTTATGAGCTAATGGCGAAATGCGGCGACGTACGGGTTATAAAAGACCCAAAGGAACCGAGACAAGTCTTCTGGGTCCTCGTCTATCTCAAGAGGGGTAGACTCGTGGGAACCAGCTTGCCCTTGGTTGTTGCCTGAAGATTCTGGATCAGGGATCTTATCCTTCCAATACTCGGAATCGCGAAGAAAAAAAGAGGAATGGACACGGAAGCGCTTCTTCCCAGCCTGTAGCAGTCGAGAGACATGACCAGCCGCCGACGGAGAGGACGAGTACATCACTCACTAGAATGTAGAGATCCCCCCCAGGAAACCAGTACTCACTGTGGCGAGGGTAAGTCAAAGGTCCTTTCTGAGGCTCGGGGGCCATGATGGTTGGTATAGGATGGTTGATAAAGGAAGACGAGAGATGAAATGTGAAGCATAAGAACAGGTGACGAACTACTGCTTTTAACAGCAGAACAGTGATCGCTCCTGTGAGAAAATGCGTCGTTCAAATTATCCCTAGAAGGAACCCTCGCACAGGTGATTCGCCTCATGGCCAGAAGGTTTCCTAAATTAGTACGCGCAAAGAGGTTCTTCGACTTAAGACCAGACTTGGAAGACAAGAATAGAATTGATGCTGCGCATCGTACGTAACAGCCCCTATCTCGAGTGACGAATACAATGGTATTCTATCCTGATATAGGGGGACTAATGCGGTGAGCCGGAGCGGCGCTTCGCCCGTCTGGGACTCTGGGACGCAACTGTGGCCATATTCTGAGCCTGTACTTGAACGCCGAGTGCTTGACCAAGGTCCGGTCTGATATCTTACAAGTCTCCCACAAGCATCGTCCAACGGTTCTGCGTAATTCTGACTACTGAGCCCTTGCTAGGTATGTAGAAACGTGCCTGTTGTTGAGCATCCTTCCAATGTGCTCACATGGGAAGAGTGTCGATGGTGGTGATAAGTGACATGAAACACATACGTGGGTGGTTTTTTGGCAAACGTTAGCACGGCGCCACTTTGGTGAGCGAGGACCCGTGAAGGGCAGAGAGACGCGAGGCACGGTGATAGAGAAAGAAAGTAGGTATCAGGCTGGGCAGGTCGTAGGTGGGACAGAGGGGCCAGTATTGGCTTGGAACGTTGGGATGAAGAATAGATAATCGAGCTGTCTTCTGTGTTTTCAATCAATATCGTCTTCCGTCCGGTGAAGAGCTCGGGAGTCTGACGATTATTCCAAGAGTATGTGCGATATTGGGATACAAAAAATCAACTTATTATAGCACACACGAATAAATCTGCGGGGCAAAAGCCTGAGAAGCTTGACACCCAGTCTTACATACTTATCCCATCCATCTGCCCAATATGTGATTCATCTGCCTGGTCACCGGCCGGTTCCCGACCTCTAGCTTCTTCTCCGTCGCCCGCCACTTGTGTTCCACCCTCTCGAGCTAGGACCAGAGCCACTGCTATGCCTGATGCCGTTTCCAACTCCCAATCGTTGCTGTGGCTGGGAGTTTGAGTCGTTGGATCCAGGCAAAGTAGCTAATTGTGACGATAAACTCAATTAGATTAAGATGGTTGAAACAAAGACCAACGAATCTTCACCTGAAGCTCTGAGCGTTTGAACTTCTTGATGAGTCAATTCAAAAGCAATCGCAAAGATATCAAGCCTTCTTTCTTCCTCTGTCTGGTCAGTGCCGGAAGAACTGATTGATCGTGAAGCACGGAGCATCTCTCGCGCCCTGACGATGAAGTACAATGTACCAACGTCAAGGGAGCAGAATTCTTCGCGCTCCAGCATCTCCTCACGAGTGGCAAGCTCAAAATACAGAGGGAGGAGGTAGTTTCGAGGAACGTTGTACTCCCGGTAAAGCTTCACCTTCTCAACGGCTTCCATTGGGAATGCATCGATATAAGAAATAGCTAGTTGCCGTATATCGGGACAATCCCATTTAGTCGCCAGGCGAAGAATTACAATCCATTGATCGAGAGTCGTGTCGTAGATACTGTATTTGCTGATACCGGTATTAGTCTCGCGGGAGTAGCAACAAAGGATGAAAGACATACGGGTTATAGAAGACCCAGAGGAACCTAGCAAAGTCTTCCGGATCCTCATCTACGACTAGAGGAATGGACTCGTGAGAGCCAGGTCGCCTTTGGTAGTCGCCTGGGATCACTGGACCAGCGATCCTTCCTCTCCAATAGTTGGAATCACGAAGGAGAAAAAAGGCATGGACTCGGAAGAGCCTCTCCCTAGCCTAGGGCAGTTAACGTTCGTGAAATAGTTTCTAGCAAAAAGAATGATTACTTGCTCACCACAAGATGTAGATCACCGCCAGGAATCCAGTATTTATCGTGGCGGTAAAACGAGGAGCCATTCGCTCTCTGAATGTTTTGCGACATGATGATCGAGTGTAAGATGGTCGCGGAAGAAAGAGACAGTCAGAATAGCCGATAAGCTCTGGCTTTTAGCTGCAGGACTATCGCGCCTGCAAGCAAGTGTCGTCCTTCCGTGTAATCGCCTTCTATTTCTTTCGCCTCATGTCGGGTAGCATTCCTGGAGGGGCGTGCATGAGGCGGATTATTCTATGATGTTCCACTAAGCATTGGCTTTGAAAGGAAGTAGCACTGGCAGTGCTGCGCACACGTAACATCCATTGTCTTCGGTTACAAGCACTGTCGCCATCTCAGCTGACGACCAAGGCACGAGTTGACCTAATACGGATGAGAAATGGCGTTCAAAGTCACTGAACTTACCTTCTATCCCACGGGCTTTCAAGAACACCATGATTTGCGCGTCCTCGTTTTTCGAACATAGTAAGATGTATGTGAAGGTGATCGATGGGCGCGATTCCAGGCTGGGATCTCCCGACACCGCGACCATGCCAGACAACGTGTGACGGACGTCACGTCGCCTTGTAGCCGAACGCTCGAGGCCTTGAGGCCTCAGCGCTTCAAGGACTGATTCCTGTCTTGTCTCTCATCAGACCCGTATCAGGGTACAGCCGCCTCGTGTGGCGAGGTCGATTATCAACTCGACTTCCCAAATCACTGTCCCCCCCCCCGCCCAAATCTATGGCGTTATTTTTGTATAAAAATTATCGCGTCACGTCGCGCATCACGTCGCGGTTCGCGTCGCGCTTCTTGTAGCATAATGTCCCCAATGGTAGGCATAAGCACATATA